>WTSP01011091.1:17097-48358 GCA_025331215.1 Actenoides lindsayi
ATGTATGGAGCAAAACCAAAAGCTCATTTTCTGTTGCTGGTTTTTATTATTATTATTATTATTATTATTATTATTATTATTACACTTTTTGTCTTCTTCCTTCATGTTGTGCTTTCAATTGTTTACTTCTTCACTCTGTTACATGTACTCACAGTGAGCTAGACTCCCTCAGGTAATCAATCCCCCTGTAGATCAGGCCCTTGATTTACTACCAACACACGTCGTAGCCCACGAGATCCCTTTGCTTCTGACCATGCTGCGTAAGGGCATCTATACCATAGGTTTCCTGCAAAGTCCATCTACGTAAGCTCAGTGTCTACAAATCTCATCTTGTCTTCCATACAAGAGTCCTTCAAAGTATAGGTCACAAACACCCTATGTCAAAGTAGCTTTGCAGAGATCTGTGTTAGGTTGAAATGAAGAAATTCTTTTTTTCCCAGTGTTTCCTAGACATCACCCCAAGCTTACGTCTGAGTGCAGAACGAATCAGTAGGTGTGGCTCTGGGAGAATTTCGATTTGAGGTCTGCCTTGGACCAGTGCTTCAAAAGCAGCATGGCCAGTGTAAATGGCTGGTTTCTCTGACTGCGTGTTAGGCAAAGCCTTAGTTCTGTATAGGAATCCAAGTGTAATTAATGGAGCGTGTTTTCCATAAACTCCCAGTGGCACAGGTCCATTTGTGGTAAAGAATATGCAAAAATATGTCACTATTCAAGCTGTTACATGAGTAAAAGAATTTTTGAAGATTTTGCAACTTGAAAAAATATTTTAGTAAGAGAACTGACTCGGGGAAAAAGCACCTTTGGAAATCAAGGGGGTTTCTCTGTGCTTCTGTCTTTGCTATCTCCTAGAAATGAATGGTAAGAAATGAACGTGAGGGAACAAAGATCAGGCAGCAAAACCTGTATCTGACTTTTAGCTCCACAACATGGACAAGGTGAAATCTAAGTTTGTAAGAGAAACCCAAACGCTATTTTTTGTATTTGAAAAAAATATTAAAAATTACAAACTTCCTGTAATACATCTTTCCTGTTCATATACAGGGAATATAATGGTTCTGTACAGTAGACATTACTGAAAACTGTTGCACTGCTTGTGCCTCAGTTAACAGTGAATTGAGGACACTTTATATTTTCATAGCCTAAAAATCCCACTGCTTCTCAAACAGCAAACCAAAGCCTGGAGTTACAAGCTTCCTCTTCGGATGAGATTTTGAGTAGACCTTTGATTCATAGGTAGTGGGAACAGTATTTTCACGTCTACCTCTCATACAGCCACAAAAAAGATATAGACTGGGCTTGCCTGACTTAAGTTTATTTTCCTAAGAATTAATTAAGTTGGGTTAAGGACACTGGGCTTAAAGTCCTTGGGCACACATGGAGAAGTCTCTTTGCCAGTCAGGGAAGGTTGTGTCCCTCTAAGTAACCAGCACATCAGAAACTCCTCTAAAGAAGAAGGGGGTGAATATTACAGCCCTGAAATACTGAGGTGTGAATTTGGCAAAGATTTAGGGTTTAGAACTCCAGTAATTTTCCAGTAATGCCATGCTGTAATGCTGAAAAATATCTACGCTTCTGAAATCAGGAAAAAAGAGTTAAGGAGGATAATTCTGAAGTTTGGAAAGGCCCTGCCCCTGGTTATCTAACGAATTCACGCTACTCAGCCATGTGTGGTATAGAAAATGAAGCAGGAATCAGCTTTCAGAAAACTCTTTCTGGATTTCCATACCTGTTATCAAGCAAAATATGTTTCCTGAGGAAGGAGAAAATTATTTGAGAGATTCCTGCATACTTTCAAGGCACAACCCAGACCAGGGCATTTGATCCAATATTATTGTCTGGGCTGTGAGGGATGAGAAAATGTTTCATAAATAATTGCATTACTCACTGCTCTACCACGTCACATGCAATCTAGAGGAAAGTTCTCTGCTCAGGGAGGCATAACGTTTAAATGAAAATCCAATTTTAACTTTCTTTCTGCCTACGTTACAAGATGGATCTCTAAAGCCTGAGTTTTATATGAGCATCTAAAAGTCCGGATGCATTTTCCAGACGTTCTTAGATCTTTCAGAGTTACCTCTTTTCACATGATCAATCTCTAGACTTGTATGTACCCTTTCCCCCCCAGGCTCTATTACACAGCCCTCTTCACCAAATGGGAGCATTCCTTCTCCTCCCGTTAACATCTATGAGATCCCTACAAATCCCAAACGCAGTTCTTTCTAATACCTGTGTGTATGTACCTGGGGGGAAGAGTTTTCATCCCTTTTCCTCTAATCACAAGTTCAACCTCAGAGCTTCACAGCGTGGACGTAGGGTAGTGCAACCCAAGAAGGAGATTTTGCTCGGTTTCTTTTTCTACTTTCCACAAACAAGCTTTCAAGATAACGGCCGGAAAAAAAAAAATGCTCAAGGAAAATCTTCCTTCCATGCTTATGTTGCTAATTCCTCATAAATGTAGCCCTCCAGTAAAAAATCCTTGGTCCTGGGCTCAGGGAATCAAAAATCACTGGGCTGTAACCTAAGCAAGAAGACTGGGACAGCAGCGGAAGGATACAGAATGGATCACTGGGCTGGTGTAATGTGGTCAGTCTCCTGCTGGCTTTTGGGAATTGGTAGATCAATGTCAGCAATCTACAGAAATATATTAATATACGTTGTAGGATATCACTGAAGACACTGATTAACCAAAACAAACATGGTTAGTGAATTGTTTTCTTCCTCCTTGACATTACTAAGCATTCTTTTTTTCATCTTTTATTTTCAGGGGGAATTGGATTGGAGAAGCACCATATAAAGTAGGAGTCCCATGTTCAGCTTGTCCTCCAAGCTATGGAGGTTCTTGTACCGACAATCTTTGTTTCCCGGGAGTAACATCAAACTACTTATACTGGTTTAAATAAGTGAAGGTTTACATTATTTTGAAAAAAAACCAACAAAAGCAACACACGGATGAGTAAGGAGAAGCTTGTATATTGAATTTTGCACATATTATATATAGAGAGATACTGTAATAATACTCTGATGTTTTCTTTTTGTATACTTTTGTATAATTAGCTTTCAAAGTATAGTATAATTTGGTTTTAATACTTCAGGATTTAAGATTCTTATTAACTCTTTCAGATTAAGATTTTGTTCAAGGAGAGCAAACGAATTTTCACCTTAGCAAGTGTAGCTTCCTGAAGATTGGGTTCTATTGAAAGCACATTAAAAGACAGAATATGACTTCCTTTTAAAAAGTGATAGCTCCAGAAAGAGAAGGGTCATTGTTTAATGCTGTGATTTAAAAATGGAATGTGATGTGCTAGGCAACAAATTGTCCTCACACTCTCAGTGCTTCCTCCCGTTTACACCTGTAATGATCAGACCTAAAAGTAAGAGGACTTCCGAACAAAAGGCATTGGGCAACTTTAAGACTTCATAGAGATCTATTTCAGAAATTCCAAATTTCTAAAGAAATCAGCAGTAGCCTTTAAAATATGTTGTGCTGTTTCCTGAAAATGTCTGTATGAATTCATGAAAAACAAAGCTATTTATTCCTACCTTTCCTGCCAAAAACCAAATGCCTTATGGGTGCTTGCTAGAACATTTGTAAAGAGGACCTACATTTTAAGCTAGAATATTACACAGGTTTTCTTGAAACATAGTTTATAGAAAGGAGGAAACCAAATGTGTGCGACAACGACTATGGCATTCAAACAGCCTCGAGATTTCGGCTTTATATTACAGGGCAGAATGCACTCCACTTGAAATATGCACGCTTAGTCTGCTGGCACTGCAACACTTAGACCTCTGAAATTTCTGAGCTTGGGAAAGCAATATTGAACAGAGCAAGCAGAACACCAGAGGATCGTTTCAGTAGTGCTACATATGTATGTGCCTTCAAACTACTAGTTCCGTCCTTTTGAGGGTGCTGGAGACCATCTGTCACCAGCAGATGAGTATCGTACTGGTGATGCAAAAAGAAAGATCAGAGTCTGAATTCTTCATGCTCGTTACTATTTTTGTCCAGCGAGACAGCTTGAGGCAGGGGAACAGGCTCTGCAGAGTATGAAACATAGCAGTGCCTCTCCATCTATCCATAATCTTATTCCTCAGAAAACATCTGCAGCTGGTCTATGGCTCTTGGGACGTTTCTGAGCGGTGACACTTCTGTATCTCACAGGACAATAACTAGACAAGCCTAATGGTGAGATGCTGGAACAGGTTGCCCAGAGAGGTGGTGGAAGCCCCATCCTTGGAAGTTTTTAAGCCCAGGCTGGATGGGGCTGTGAGCAACCTGCTCTAGTGGGAGGTATCCCTGCCCATGGCAGGGGGGTTGGAACTGGGTGATCTTTAAGGTCCCTTCTGACCCTGACAATCACAGATCACAGACCACAGATCACAGAATCATAGAGTGGTTTCAGATGGAAGGGACCTCTGAAGATCAAAAGGAATTAAAATATCCCACCCCAGCATGCTTAGCTTACCCTCTCTGTCTGCCTCAGCTCAATTAATATGAACTGATTGTAACCAAATATACTTTGGAAAATTAAACCACTTTGTATGGTAGAAATCAACTCCCCTCGTATTACTAGCACAGCTTCAAGACACAAATTTGACTGAAGAATTTGCTGCAAAGGGCTTATGACAAAAGATACTGGAAGAGAAAAGACATTTTAGGAAACGCAGCCATGAGGACAATGTAACTTTTCAATTTCCCTGCAGGTGTATGTTGGGTGGATTTATTGACCTTTGAGCTATGAGGCAAGACTTATCTGTTAGCATAAATCTTTGCAAAAGAGGAAAAAAGGAAAAATTAAGGGCTTGATAAAGGAAGCTTTATAGTATGAAATTTAGGAGGCTTGATCCTATGGTCTTACTTCTGTGGTGTGTTTATGGGGCACAAAGAACACAGCCAAAATTTCACTTCAGCGTGATTGCTCAATATTCATTCTCTTGCACACACTGATTTATTTATTTTACTTCCTTCTGCTAAAGGAGTAAACCCAAGAACAGATGTGGAAAATTCAGTGATATGTGGGAAGCGAGTCAAGCAACCAGCTGAGACAGATATTTAGAAGCTTATAATGATGCTTCTTTATACCGACCTCTTTTTACCTCTCACTGTCTTGTCCCTGGTATCTCCAGTGTCCTGTTCCCAGAACACAGGTCAGCTGGGCTCTCCACGAGAGACTACATGGCAGATTTGGGCTTACAGTGAGAGAAAACAGCAAACCTTTTCCTCACAGTATTTGTGCAGCACAACACATGTGAAAATACATTAAATTTGATGTGCAGGTGAGCAACACTGGCTCATAGAAAAGGGATGAAACAAAATAAAAATGAAAGAAGGAAAACAAGTGAAAAGAAGAGCACAAGGCAAAGGGAACAAATAATCTTCCAACAGTTTATCAGACCACTGAAAGGGTGTGTTATTTTTTCATGTAAAATGCAGCATTTAAAAATAATAAGAAAGAAATATTAACCAAGACAACTAATGGAAAACAAATGCATGGCTCCAACGAGCCAGATATTGAGAAAATACCAATGAAGGGATTTTGGCAAGGCAAAGACAACTTCAGAGGAGAGCATATACAAGCAACACTTCCTCTCCTCCTCTCCTTATGGGATGCAGAAGCAAGGATTGCCACACACAGATAGTGCAACTCACAGCACTGCTCTCCTGATGCTTCACTTAAAATGAGGGGAAAAAAACCCAACCCATATATAGGAGTTGCAAACCTACCTTCCCAAAGTGTATTTTCTCAGGAACGTTCATTGTGCAAAGTAGTTGGTTAAGTTCTGGAGGACGCCAGTTTTGGCACAAAGGTCTAACTTTTTTAATGAAAAGGGAGACTGGCCAGGGCTTTTTCAGTGGAAGCTGTGCTATTACAGACACCAGCCGTGGACAGTTGTGTCTCAGGGCTTCAGTGGAGCTGGAATTGACCTTGCAGGGATTCAAAGGCTCCAGAATTTCTGGCCAGGAGTCCAGAAGATATGCTGCTCTAGAAGTAGTGGTGCAAATCCAACACGGTGCCTATTAGCAGTGCTTTGGGAATTTGGTGGCCACAGACTGTCACTCCTGGGTGTCTTGTGGAGCTCTGATCCCCAACACAATTTGGCAGCATAGGCCAAAATGGTGGCCTAGCTGGATCTGGCACATGTTTCATTTGGTCTGCTACACCTTTTCCAGAGGTGAAAAGGAATAGATGATCAGTGTGTTGGGCTTGTATCTGGCTAGGTTTCAGTAGGAGGTGAGGGGGCTATTGTCATGGCTCCAGTAAGATGCTTCAAGAAGCTCCCCCAGCTCCAAGTCAGACATGCCTCTAGCCAAGGTTGAGCCAATTAGTGCCTCTGTAATAACATATTTAAGAGAGGAAAACCTGGTGGATAAGTTCCTTTATTTTGGGAGTACTTTTTTTGTTGGAGAGGAGTGAGACAGGAGAGAGACAACTATTCAGATGCCCAGGTCAGTGATGAAGGAGCAGGGGAGGCACGCTGAAGCAGCCATTCCCCTTTAGCCCATGGGGACACAGGAGGCTGAGCACTTGAAGCCCTTAGAGATGAATGATGGAGGAGAATCCTGCCTGCAGCCTGTGGAGAACTGCACACTGGAGCAGGGGACTGATCCTGAAGAAGGTCATGACTCTGAGGGAGACCTGTGCTGGAGCAGACAACTGTTGGGAGGATTACAGCCCGCAGAAAGGCCCCACAATGGTTGGAGAAGCCTGTGGAGAACTGTCTCCTGTGGGAGGCATGCCATAGTGCTGCAGGGGAGGACTCTGAGGAGTTTTCCCCCTAAGGAGGAAAGAGGAGCAGAAACAACATGGGACAGACTGACCACAACCCCCATCCCCTGCCCCACTTTGGGGTATGAGGTAGCAGAATTGAGTCTCTGTGATGCTTTCAGGGAGGAGACACAGGAAAGTTGTCAGCAAAGCACCTTTAAAGTTCACATTTCTAGAAACTCCACAGTAAATTTTAGGAGATAGGACCCCATAAACACAACTCCAGTGTTTCCAGTAGATGATCCTTCTTTCACTGGAAACACAGAAGTTAAAAAAGAAAACTGTTCCTGAGAGAGTTGGAATTGTTCAGCTTGAAGAAGGGAAAGCTCTGGGAAGACCTTATAGCACCTTCCAGTACCTAAAGGGGGCCTACAAGAAAGCTGGAAAGCGACTTTTTACAAGCATGTGTAGGCACAGGACAGGGGCAATGACTTTAAACTGAAAGAGGGTAGGGTAGATTTAGACTAGATGTAAGGAAAATATTCTTCACTGTGAGGGTAGTGAGACACTGGAACAGATTGCCTCAAGGGGCTGTGGATGCCCCGTTCCTGGAAGTGTTCAAGGCCACGTGGGATTGGGCTTTGAGCAACCTGATCTAGGGGAAGTTGCCTCTGTCCATGGGAAGGGGGTTGGAACTAGAGGATCTTTTGCATCCCTTCCAATCCAAACCATTCTATGATTCTGTATCTGCTTACCAATAAAAAATGAAGCTAATACTTTTATCTTTCCCAGGTAAAGTCTCAGGGAACATTACTTTTACCCTCTCTTTTTTAATGCTAATTTTGTTTCCCTTCTCCTGAGGTGGAGAAGTGACTTTACATGAACTGCACATGAGAATGTGAAGGAAAACCTTTCAACAAAAACCATGACAGAGAAGATGAAAGAGTGTGAGGTTTCTTGGCAAAGCAAGTTGTTCACACAGGAAGATCTCTAAATTCCACCACATATTACTTTGGCCCTGTCTACACCAGAGAAACACACTGTGTTAAACAAAATGTGTGAACAGACAGCTCTTAAAACTAGGGCAGTGTGAAAACACAGCATTGCCCTGAGGTATGAACGGCAACCGCTGTGTTATTGTACAACAATATGGGGTTAACTGTAAGGTGTCTCCCACAGATAATCAGCAGTTCTGTGATATCCACCATGCTTCCCCATAGATACCAGTTATCATCAAAGTAGTTTCAAATGAACTGCCTTGGTGCCATTGTGCAAGGCACACATTTTCACAACAGCACAGGGACATTTATGCTCTGGCTCTTCCTTTTCTGAACCACACCCATCTCACCATCCCTTCAGTTTTCCCTTTTTTTTTTTTTGACAGAGTAACAACATTCAGACTGTTTTTTCAAAGACATGGGTGGAGATGCAGTATTCTAAGGAGCTGAAAGTTCTCCCATTTCCTTATTGTGACCATCATGGATAGTGGCTTTCTGTCCACCATTTTTTAATAGTAAGAGATATAATGTTATTGCAAGCCTTATATGTACTGGGATAATCCCAAAGACACAATTTTAAGACAGTTTAGAAGTTCTAGCCACAATTTTAAGATCTGTATCACCTGCAATACTGGAGCTTTCTGCTGCACTATTCATAGCAACTATTTAGGGGGATTCATAAATTGAGAACCCTAAGGAGTGTGAAACACTCAGAGAGAAGCTAGACTTTCCTATCACAAGGAGGACAGCCTTTCACTAGCAGAAAGATTCTGGCATTCCTCCACATCTTCCCCTGCTCAGCTTCATTATTTGCCATAGTGGTTTCAACTGGGTCAGTCTCAACTTATCCTAGAGTAAGCTGAGGATCGTAAACTGTTACTGAGCATGATACTGAGCATAACAGGAGGTTAAAGAGAAAAAGCTCACAGATGTGATTTACTTGAGCATCTTTTTCTGACTGGGTTAGGTTTCCATGGAGTGTCTCTCATTCAGTCTTTGGATACAACACTTGCCTTTATTCTCCCAAGAATGTGAAAATTGTTGTCAGGTTTTGTTATTTAAACCAGTGTGGAGTGTTGCTAGCAATCACTACAATATTTTCTACACAGTGTGCTGTAGCACTAGAAGATCACTCAAGAAAAATTAGGTGAGATGGGAAGAACTGGGAGGGATAGAGGGAAGAACAGTCATCTGTCAACATCAGGTTGGCTTATCAGGAGAGAACATGCAATTTTACCTAGTCAGTATTTTCCTGCCTCCAGTAACAACTTCCCACCACAAAATGCTCCCACCAATTCAGTCACCTTCTTTAATGCAGGGAGGCAGAGCCACAGGGGAACCTGGAAGAACAATCCGTAGCACTGCACGCTGTGTCTGGACAATGTGAAACTCTCCAGAACAGCTGAGGATCTCGCAGGGTCCACGGGGGTGCTGTTGATGAAAGAAGACCAGGACAAGTTTGGGGAAAAGGAACAAAATAAAAGTAGATACCAGGTCATAATTAATCAGGCTGGAGATACAGGAGAGAGCTTCCAATTTCTTAGCAGTGTTTTCCTCATTAAAAAACCTGAAACCTTGTCTGTGAGAACACTCCTTTAAAAAAATGCACTGCCAGAGACTACAGGGCTCTTCCTGGAAAGCACGTGGACATTTTCTGGTGTGAAAGTTTGAAACCCTCTGCGCCTTTTTAAACACAATAGCTGGGTGGTGGGGGAGGAGGGGGGAGGGGGAAGCATAACTGATCGAGCAACCACAAGAAACCACCAAGAAACTGGGTAACACCAGAATTAGTTTTCTTTCCCCTTAGGCAACGAAAGGATGTTTACAACCTCACCTACAAATAAAAAAAAAAAAAAAAAAGGGTTTGCTCAGGAAGAGAAATACGCTGCATTTTACTACATTCATTTCAATTAGCAGCAAGCAGTTTTATCTATAATTCCATTTAGCTGCCATGGTAAGTTTGACTTGCTAGTGACTTTCAAATTTCCCCTTAAACATTGATTTGGAGCAACACGAAATAACAAAACTCATTCACTGGGATTTTCAGTTCCAAAATAGAACGAAGTCATTAACAGAACTGCTTGGTTCTGGTAGGCTTGCATTGCCAAGCTCTTTTTGAAAGAAGCATGCTCATTACCATGCTGCATGGGAAGAAACCAAATGGAACGAGCAAGAAAGAACTAATATATTTACAGGACATGAAATTTGACTCAGCTGGCAGTTGAAGCCATGCTCACATTTTTGTATGGAATTTTTCTATTCATACTCTATATTGCTGCTTTATTGAGAGCAGATCTCTAGTTGTCAATGCAGGAAGCCTGCTTATCAAGGGGATTTACTTGGAAATAGTGAAGTTAAGACTTGGGGTGTTTTTTCCTAGTGAAAAAGGCATTGCTGCTGGACCCTGCACAGAAGTTTGACTGTACAAGCTACGCCCTTATTCATCACATGATAGTCTCCTGACAGCAATGCATCCTGTTAGCCCAACACTATGTGGCTATAAACTCACATCTCATTTTACAGCTCACCATTTGCCTGTCAGAAAGAAGGAAACTCAGCGTTGTAAGGTAATCCTTACATAAAATCAGCATCACTATCTTTGTATGCTATCCACAAAGCAAACTTCAGCTTCACTCTTCACACTTTACCCTTAAGCCTTGTTTAGAATTGTATTTACAAGTGCTTCCTCTGTAAAAATCCCAGTGCAGCAGCAAAACCCTCCAGACTCCTCATTCTGCATTGCTCTGCAATTCTTCATGTGCTGAAGAATTTCCTCAAGTATCTTGAGCAATACTTCAGAGCATGAGGGTACCGGAACATGCAGATAGATACAACACCAGAGCTTCTCAGGGCTGCATTCCTAGGTTCTGTCAAAAGAATTTGCATCAGGATGCCCACATTTTCATTTTTCACCATTGATTGCACCCATATTAGCACACTATTCTACTCCATACCTCCCTTTATACCCGCACAGCATTCATCTAGTCCAGAAATACCTCCTACAGCCTGCCAGGTAAACGTAGCATGCTTTCAAATATTTCCTTCCAGATGTCATCAATCTGGTCTCTTCTAGTCTTAGTTTTTCCACTATCCTTCTCACCTCCCTGAGAGATTTCAGTCAATTACAGATCTTTTTTTTTATCTGGTGGCTAGGAATTCTCTTCTCTTGCTGTAGCCCTTGGTATTTGTAATTCATACTGATGAATTCTCCCTTGCTCTGGAGGGCTTAACCCTTCAGCTCTCCTCTTAGTACCCTATCAACTAGAAAAGGCATTTGCAGCATTCAAAAGCCCAAGAGATGTTACTGCAGCAGAAATGCGTCTTGCAAGGACACGCACTCTCCTTACAAGTAAAGCACAGAGGTTGAAATAAAAATATAAACTAAAATAAATGAAAAATTGGCAGAAACAAGTGTTTCACACGTTATTTGTACTTCTCAAACACAGGTGCAGGGCGGGGGGTTTATTGAGGAAATGAAACAAAAAGAAACAAGTGCAATACAGTTTTCCCAAGTTTGTGCAAACTTGCAATTTCTTATCTGCAACTACAGTTTTCTTGACAGTGAATTCAATCTTCCTTACCTGGAGAAGCATTTAGCTCAATTATTGTCTGTACTGTTGAGGTCTAATTTGCAGGCACATGGAAAAAACATGTACACATTTGGGGCTTATGTGCTCACTCCATTCAAAACCAAAACCTTAAAGAGAGGTTAACAAAAGGCTGGTGATAACATGCACCTGAAGGAAGTTAATGCGGCACTGACTTTCAGGTTTACAACTAAACATTACAAAGTGGATACGACATCATTTCAACCCCAGCAGCAATGGAAAAAAACCAGTATCATCTAGGGATCGATCTAGCAAATCCCTTAAGTCAAGATAACACTTTTAAAAGAACAAGCCCATGTCTAGAAACTCCACAGCTCCCACCTAAAGCAAACCCCTCAGACATCCTGAAAACATCCGACTGCTGCTTTACAGCAATTGGTAGAATACATACTAATTAAAGAGATAGTTACCTTGATTAGATTTGGTCATTTTGCTGAAAACCCTCTCAAGTTACTTTCAACATCCAAATTTACAAATGCTTATGCTGGTATTTTTTAAGTTTCTGATATATCCTTGATGAAATTACAAGACTGAATGATACCCAATGAATTGTTGTTGTTGTTTTTTTAAGGAAGCATAGGAAAAATAAATGTGAGAAAGTGTTCACAGAAGCAATTACATTTTGCTAGCCCTGCAATCAGGGTTTACTTACAGAACCTCACTCAAAATCAAAATGAGAAATGCAGATTCCCTTCTGTGCATCAAAATTCTTAGAAGTATCATCTTTAGACAGGGATGGCTGTTCATTATTTATTAATAATTAAATTATCTTTGTTTATTTTTTTGCCAGTTTTCAGCCAATGCACAGAACTAAATTCACAAGGCTTCAAGATGTGAAGGCCAGGAAAGCGATTCTTAGCTGCTGCCATTAAAGCATCATCAGATGCAGTCTCCTGAAGTGGCAAGCTCTAAATGACCAGCACTGAAATCAGGAGTTCCCTGCCTGCTGCGTTCCTGAACTACAGACAAAAACCAAGTTGAAAAGCTTCACTCTCCTCATGCAGCCTTCAAGATCATTTCATCTGAAGGCTTGTTTGCTTTCAGAAGTATAAAGTGATTCACCAACTGCATATTCAGCTTCCACAGAAAGTCATACTTCTGCTAGTTTCTAAGTCCTGCTAATCTAGTGTTACATTTTGTGGAACAAAACTGGAGGTTGACTTTTTTCAGCTGATCTGGCTAGCTGGCCATTCATTGATTGCCAAATCCTCACCATTTTCTTAGGTGTACTAATAAAGTTTTGGAAGCATCCTCTAAAAAAAGAATGATGCATCTTGTGCACAGAAAAAAAACCCCAGCACCTTGTGGGGATACTTACCTAAATAATGAGCCAGACTGGTATTTTTTCCAACTCACTTGAAGAAAAAAAAGACAAAACACCCCACTGAGTGAAATCCTGACTGCAAAAGTCAATTATAAAACTCCCAGTGCCTTCATTGTGGTAGATTTTTCAGTTATGTGCTAAGGACAGAAATAACCCTTTCATTTGCTCCCAGTAACATATACCAAATGTAGTTTATAAGCTTTTTGCCACGCACACAGATCCCCTCCAGAACCTGTCCCAGACCTCATCCTTACCTCCAGAGAGGTTTCAATGTTTTTTTTTTTTAGTAGATTAGATAAAATTAATGATCAATTCTGCCTATCTTTTGCTAATCCCTACATGCAGAAAGGAAGCTCTTCATAAACCAGCCATCAGTACTTTTTCCATTACAGCTGATCTGCAAAAATATTTATTACTGTACTACAGGAAACAGTCATCCATTTTAAACCTAAATTACTTTTAAATTTCAATACATATTTAGTTATTATTTGTTCTTCTTACTACAAAACCCCCAAATGGAACACCAAAAAGACATGAAATCATATTGTACTGAAGGTTTTATTGACGGCTAAATTGCTGTCACTTAAATCAGGCATAGCACTTGAATTCTTATCTATCAGGACTAGAAGATTTCCTTCTGTAAGCCTTTTAGTTGCCAAAGACATCTTGTGCTGCACAACTTTCATGCTGCCAGCAAATAACAGCATTCGAGATGCAGAGCTGACACCATATGCTTTAGCAAAGAGTCATCTTAAAATTGATCACTTTTACCAGTTACACGTTTTGGGTTTTTTTTCCAGTATGTTACAAACAAAAAAACATTTTCTTCTCTGCAGTTATGTACAATATAAAACAAAACCCCAAGATTCATGGTAGAAATATCTATGAATTGATCACATACAGAAGAAAACATCAAATTTGAGGAAATAAACGACAATAATTATTTTCTGAGTTCAGACTCCCATTCTACATTACTTGAACTGACATTGCAGCATGACACTTTCCAGAAGCATGGAAAATACATCCAATGGACCAGATCCTCTTCTTTTGCTTCATCTTATGACTTATATGGAGAAATCTAATGTCACTCTGCACCCTTCATGACCAGATCATGTATCATTATCCAGGCTTACTTTGCACTAGAGAAGCACTTAAATGAAATCTGATAATCTTGATCTGTCATAAATAATACTTATAAAAATGTCAGTGATGATATTTGCATTACTGCCAAGTAGAAGAAAAAAAAACTGCTGGGAAGGAAATGAACATGAAAACCAAATGTTAAAGAATACAATTAAAAGAAAAAATAAAAAGAAGTCACACTTAGAACTGGCACATAGTATTATAGAGCCAAAAAGGAGAAGTATTATTCCAAATAATACTGCATAAGCTTTAATTTGCAAATCAAATCTTCACCCAGGGCAGAAACAGAATGGCAACCACTGCCTCATGCTAGTAGATGCCTGCAGAAGTCCAGGCTCTGCAGGAGACTCCCTGATCTCTCTCCAAAGCAATAAAGAGGAATAAATGCAGTTTTCAAATGGAAAGTGCCAGTACAGAGAAGATGGGCTAGAACCATGGGCCAAACCCTCTAATTTCCCCTTCCTGATTCCAAATTATCAAAGAAACATACACTTCTGAAAACAAACAAACAAGACACCACCAAAAAACCCCAAACCAAAGAAACGCAAACCAACAAACCCCACAACAATGCCACTCTTTTTCAAAGGACTTGTGCCTCTCCTTTCTGGTTTCCTACAGAGGATTTTGCCGTGAGCAAGAAAATTCTTTGTAACATCAATACTTCCTCAATTTCTGGAATGAAGTCAACCAAAATTCAGGTATTTTTACAGCATGGACAACCTTAAAATGACATTATGAAACAATTATAAATACAAGACCTCCTTACACATCATAAAAGACAAAACTTCTCATACTATAAACAACACTTAGTTTTAGTAGCTTTTTGTAAGTTACATTGCAAGTAACTATAATTTCTCTAACATCAGTCTCAGATCTGAAAGAAGAGTGGCAGATAATAGAATTAACTATTGTGAACTGCTTGCTATCAGTGCTGTGGCCACAGAACAATTCTCAACAGGTACCCAGCAGTGAAACTTGCAGCTATGAACACCTCTAGCAAAGTTTCCAACAAAGGCATGGCTTGATGACTCAATGCTTTCCTCCCACTGTGAAGAGAAAGTGCTTTAGAGAAGCACAGACATCACAGATCAGCTGTGGCAAGGAGGCTTAAATCTTCACTGCTTGCTATGTGATGGTTTATAAATACAGTCAAAGATTTCTTCCTTCAGAAGTACTAATTATCTTTCAGCAATATATTTGTATTTATTTTAAATTCCTTCATAAGATCACGGGGAGACAGCAACTTGCAAAATTAAGTCTTAAGAGCTTTTTCCTCTTAAAGCTCGGTTTTAAAAGGTCACTGGACTCTAATGTCATACATACTTGGAATAAACTGGAAAAAAAGAAACAGGTGATTTACAAAGAAAGTGAAATGGTCCTAACCCTGCAGTGGCTGGGAACAATATGATTCAACAGTGGCCCTTGCTATAGAAGGTCCACTCTGAAATGCACTAAGTGAAGATGAGTAGTTGCGTATGTATCTACACACATGAAAGCTTCCCTAGAAAAACAAACACCTCAAAGATCCATTTCATTCGATAGCACAGCATTGGCAATGCTCAGTGTCTGTGTTTAAAAAGCAAACTATGTTATTCTTATATTGTCCTGCTTTCTCAATTACTCTATCACTGTGTAATTTAGTATGCAGACTGTTCCATTACAGTATATACTTAGCATATATAGAGTAAACAATACTTGTCTAAAATCTAGAAGTGTCACTCAAGAAATTTCCAAGTAGATGGTTTCTCTGCATAAATTTGCAATTGATTTTTGGAGTCAAGCAAGGGTCTTTCAGAAAACCTGGCTCATCAGAATATTTTTAGGACTTACACTTAAGAGATTCACATAAAAAAAAAAAGTAACCACCTGCACAACTATCATTTTCATGAACTATACAGGCTCCACAATGAGAAAGTTCACAGCTGCAACTGGTCTGCTGGGATCACACCAAAAAAAAAAGACAAAAATGAAAGAGGAATAAAGTTTATTAGAAAAGGTGTTGAAATAGCAATGACTTAGCTGACTTCCTGCTCTGCTGTTCTAGGCAGAGCAGAATGTGACTGAATGCTCTCAGGAAAGCCAAAACAAAGTTACAGCCTAAGTACGTTGTCGCACTAAAAACGCTTTCTCTTGATAATCTCTGGTTTCCAGCTGACAGGATGAGTTTCTTCAGTCTAAAGGGGGGAAAAAAAAAAGAAAAATTAATAAGGATTAATTCTTAACTTGAAATTGACCTTTAATTAGGTTTTGGTTTAAAATATCACTCACACAGTACATATACACTCTTATTTCATATGTAACATTACAATAGTTATCTAATATCCTATGCAATTCATTTACCCAAATGAAATTTTTTATCACTTCACTGTCTGAAGTACAACTTGTTCTGGTTTGTTGGGTTTGGGTGGTTTTTTTTTTTTGCAGTAAGACCAAAAATCAGGTTGCCAATGGCATTTCCGAAACAAAGCTGTAGTGATCAAAGCATAGGAACAAGAATTACAGAGTCCTTCCAGTGGTAGCTACATCAGCATTGGTAGATGCCACAAAGCCTGCAGTTTGCCCAACTGCAAAATGGATAAAACATTCCTTATTCCCTCATATCTAGGAGTTGCTCCAAGTTCAACTCAATGCAAAAAATAGCAAGGTTTAATAAAAATCCTTATATTTTTTACATTGAAGACATGCTCTGATAAACTATACCATAATCTGTTGTCTTCTCCATTAGTAAATTGACTCAGATTTGAGACTAATAGTTTGAAAAGAAGCTATTTACTCTGAATTCTACAAACTGTCAAGGCAAATGGCTAACCTAGATCATGTATAATAAATGTTTAAAATGTGGGTTTTTTTCTTATACCCATGTTTTTAATCAATGCAACCACCCACAATCCCCTAGTGGCTTCAAAACACAATGTACATTATTTCCTGAAGATTTCCTCCAAACTTTATCAAAAAAGGCTTCTGCAGAAGAGTTAATAGACTCTTATTTATAGTACAGCAGGTAATAAAGAAATTATTAAGAGTGCAGCTGCTGTCTTAACATCATTACATACACCCTGCTTTCAAACTTGAATACAAGGGATAACACAAGCATGCATATCTCTTATTGACAGGCATCACATTTGTTTGGAATTCTTTGGTTTTAACAGAAATACATTAAAAAGACACTTTGACATACCGCAGTTTCATCTTCTTTGTATACTTTTATGGTTTTATCAGCTTCAGCTGTTAGCAATCTGCTTTCTGACTGGTCAAAAACACAAGCAAATATTCCTGATTCACTGTCCAAAGAGCCTGGCTGTACAGCTGCATGTACTCTCTGGAAATTGTACCCGGTTCTCCAGTCCCAAAGATGCATAGTACCATTATCAGCTAAAACAAACAAACAAACAAACACACACACTTAGAAATTAACTAGTTCAACTGCTATAATTTTTCTAAAAAGGGTATGACCAGTACATCCATCAGTAACACATCAGCTGTAACATTCATGCAGAATAGCTCAGTACACCCTACGAGGTTTCCTAAGGGTGATCTTGTTTAAGAAGGCTGATGGAAGCTTCCTCAGAATCCCATCCAGCTTTTCAGCAGGTAACCTAGAGAGATGATACACTACATCACAAGGCAACTGCAGCAGGTTGCTTTGGAAGCAGACTGGCATCCTTGAATATCAAGCTCCCTGCCCAGCAGCTCCACTGAAGTTGAACAAGGAGGTATTTATCCTGTCAAAGAGATGATGACAGGCATTAAGGAGCCTGTAATGAGGGATAGGCTTAATGTTTGCACAGGTTCTCTCTCAAATATGGCTTAAACCACCTCAACATGAAGAAAAACTTCACAGTGAGAGCGACAGAGCCCTGGAACAGGCTGCCAAGAAAGGTTGTGGAGTCTCCTCTGCAGACTTTCAAGACCTGCCTGGATCTGTTCCTGTGTGGCATGCCCTAGGTGTTCCTGAGCTGCCAGGCGGGGTTGGACTCGATCTCCAGAGGTCCCTTCCAACCCCTACCATTCTATGATTCTATGATTACTGGTATCAGTTACATAGGCTATTCCCAGCAATCTGAACTCCCAATTCAGAAGGATGCTCTCAGCAATTTTTCAGTTACAAAAGACAGACCCCTCCCAAAGCATTACCAAAACAGATCTAGTAAGAATTTCTCCAAAGCTGCCAGCTAGACAAAAAATCTGGATGTTTCAAGAAGCCTGTTTCTACAGTAAAATACTCTCAGGTAACCTCACCTTATTTAAATTCAGGATCAACTTCTCTGAGCTTGCTGTAGATAGCATGATGATGTAAATAGAAGAAATCAATACTCAAATCTTAATTTTTTAAAAAAGTCACAAATAATATTACTGAAGTGATATAGTTTTTCAAGTGGAGAATGAACAAGACTTTCTAAAGCTGCAACTTTACACCGCTAACACAAAAAAGTCCTACGAAGACCTTCTAGAACTGTCTTCAAAATCACAAAGAATGAAATAGGAGCCCAGTCCAGTATTTTGTCAAGTTCTTGCTCTAACTATGAGTGTGCCAGTTGTCAAACAGAGCTTTATCCAAAATGTAAAACCAAGGGCCCTCTTTAAACATAGTTGAAAACATAACCAGGGTAAGCTGACAATATAATTAGCTATCTTCCAACTCTTGCTTAGCATTATTTCCACCTTACTCCACACCCCTAGTCTACAGGACACACTGTATCAAATGGGACCAAGAGCACATGGTACCAAATGCATTTCAGTGTTCCAGAGTGAACGTACTTGTTACCATATTTCATTTTATGTTTTTACACTATGCTCTGTTTACACAGAATTGTTTTTCATAAATACATGCTTTTGGAAAGTCATGGAACCTGTCTTAAACTGTCTTCCCACGTGTGATGCTGTAAATTGAGTCCCATCCTTGTTTACAGCTACCCAAAAGATTAGACAAGCAAAAGAAGAGGTGAAAACTCAGACTCTGGCAAGCTATGTGGAGCAATTCAGTGTAGCCTCTTAATTCACTTTCCTCTGTGTGACAGAGCTCTCCCAGGACAATCTCATGTTTAAGCAACTGGTCTAGGATCTCTGAGATTTGGGTTTGCCATCTTGAACTGTTTCTTTAGAGCTCAGCCCTCAAGCTGTAAAATCAGCACCTCCTTTTTCCACACTGTTTACTCCTGTTCATAACAGCACCCATGTTAAAAACACATTCACATTTACCCTCTCCCTACTATGGTGACACAATGCATTAACAAAAAGATCTGAATCCAGTTGTGATTTCTAGAAGCTACCTCCAAAAAAAATCTTGTCACTAGAAAAGATCTACATACATACTTGGTTTTGCACAAAGATAAAACTCTAGGAAACATTACAGATTATGGTTTAAGTAACATGCACTTCCAACACAATTTTATTACAGTGCTTGGGTAACTAATATATAGAAAAATGCTACCTGCAATGAGATAAATGTTCTTTCATAAAATTATTCATAATCAGAGTAAGCATTCAGGATTCTCCTCCTTGTGACACAACACAGATACAAGAATACAAACCAATAGTTCCAAGATTTTGGGGTCCCACAGACCAGTAACAATAATGTATCTAATGTAACTTTCAAGCAAAAGAATTAAATCAATGTGTCAGACACAAAATCCTCCCACAGGCACTGGAGCCAAGTGGCTAGCTTCTCAATTTCAGAATGCTTAAACCATCACTATTGCTGAGTAAACACGGCTTTGATTCACAGAGCCAAATAAAATTTGGAGATTAGTCTTTTAAACAACACAAAGATAATATCAGAAAATCCAGGTAGGAAGCTTGGAGACAACAGAACCAATGAATTTGTGCTGCATAAAAGAAGAGTTCGCATTTAAATGGCACGGCAGGATTTAGCAAGATGTTTCTAAATCCTCTACCCTTTCTCACTATATCAACACGTTATTAACAGAGAGAAAGAACCAGATGTCTCCCAGGCAGTTTTCCATTTCCCCACCACTCCTGAGGTGACATCAACGAGCAGGTGGTCATAGAGGATGGACTCTATAGCCTTATGGCAGCAGCCACCTAAGAAAAGGAAACTTCTTCCCTGCACCACATTAAAAGTCTTTTCAAATACGTATTTGTGCACGCAGCAGAGTAACGTCCAAGAAGATAGAAGTGGCCCTACTCACTATGAAATGAAAAAGTACACTGTAGTAGGCTTATAGGTCCAGATAAAGGAGAGCTCAGGGGGAATCTTTATCTAAGGACCTCCAGCTATATACAAGGAGGAGTGGAGAGGAGAAATACAAACTTTTCTTTCTCAGTTTTACCTCCTGAAACCAGAACACCATCGGAATTTACAGCCAATGTGTTGATGATAGCATTGTGACCAGACAGGTTCTGAATGAAGTTTCCATCGGGGAATTTCCACTGCTTAATATTATCCGGAGAACCAGATGCAAATGTGTAACTGAAAGAAAATAAGCACGGTTTATTATATAACATATATATAAAATATATATATATTGACATTTTGTTTTCCTGAGCTACCCTAAAGTAATCAATTTCCTCATTTTACCATGTGCAAGCAGTTATCAGGTTATTTGGGAAGCACATACAAAAGCCTGTAGGAATATTTTCAATTGCCACAATGTCTATGAGATCTGCTGTATATTTACTAGATCCTTCAATTAAAAAAAAATACATTATTAGGAAAAAATACTGGAATATTAAAAACACATGGGAATACTGAAATTTAAAAACTAAGCTGACAGTTGCTACCGCTTCATAAAAAACACCTTAAGTTTATTTTCAAAGAGGTATAACTGATGAATCTGAAACCAGAATTTTTTTTTTTCCAGAATATAAGTAAAACTAGAGTTTTTCTCTGCTATAGCTAATGTGCATAGGGTAAGATTTTTTACAATTTTTCAGGCACACAGATGGGATCATAGTTTATTCATAGCAAAGATTCAGAATTTCTGCACTGATAGTTTAAAATATCGAAGGTGCAGAAGTACTGCAGTTCTTTGTGAATTCCTTTTCTCCATTGTTTTATTGTGGATTTATCTGAACAGGCAATTGCTGATGCATGAAAATATAGGATCTGAACTCAAGAGCACACAGAACTTCTGCTTCAAAGATTAAAACTCCCCAAGAAGTTTCTTTTTAAGGCCATTTAGATTGAAATGTCTTGTGCAGTGAACCACATATGCAAAAATACAAAGCCCACCTTTACATTAATCACTGTCTCCTTTAGCCTTATTCACACGTGTGCCTTTTACAAAACTAATTCACTTTCTGCTAACAATCATTCAGTGACATTATTATTAGCCTTACAAGACCAGTGTTGCTGAGTTCTCAAGGCAAATACATAAGAAAGTCTGTGGGACACATTACACCAATGCCAATAATTAGGAAGCACAATCAACGTAGTAAAAGGTATTTGAGAAATGATATGCACAATTTTATAGCATTCTAAGTTCATTACTTTTTCACATTTTTATGCCCTGCCATTCTAAACCATCACTCACATTGGTTTTCTGTCAAAATCCAATGTTATGAACTGTGAAAGTATGAGAGAACGAGGAAAACTTACTGTCTTGGATGAAGCACTACTGCTCTTACAGATTTCTTGTGATTTGTTAAAGTAACACGAGTTTTTCCTGCCACTAAATCCCAGAGCCGTATAGTAGTATCATGACTGCCTAGAATGAAAATAGAAAGCAGCAGAATCACAGAGTCATTGGAGTTGAAAGCAGAAACTATCATATTGATTCTATCATTACTACTTTGATAAGGCAGTCAAAACCAGTTGTGAAAGAAAAAAAATATTATCCTTGTTACGAAAAAATGATACTAACAGCACCTCAGATGAGAAAGATGTTGGGTTGTAATAGACTTTTTACATTGTTTGAAATACAAGAGCACAAGTAGTTAAGACAGCAAAGCTAGATTTTGACATAATAGGAAAGAAGATGAACTTTCTATTTAATCATGACACTAGACAGTTCTTAGCTGGGGAGAACCATGAAGTATCACAGAAAATGCAAAACTCAACACGCATTACAACAGCAACAACAACAAAAAATAGCAATCAGCAGAAACAAAGGAAGTACAGAAAAATGTTCAAACAATGCATAGCTATATTTGCTTAAACATGCTATTAATAGCATTAAATAACCATTGCATGGCCCATTTTCAACAGAAAACCAATAAAAGAAATTGTGTAAATTAGCAAAGATAACATTAGGAACCTCGTGTAATTACTGAACAAATAGATTAATGAGTAGGCTTTTGGTTATATTACTTGTGAAACCATGCCAACTATACCTGTAATAATCTGTGGTTCTGCAGCTTGGCACTTCACTGTTGCGACTGCATTTGTGTGTCCTGACAGTGTGTGCACACTGGCTTTTGTCCTTATATCCCAAATCTATGAATTCACAGTAAGTCAGAGGTCAGTAACAGGTGAATATTCAATGCATTTTAGGTGCTGTCATTGACTACGTGAACCCTTGCCATAGGTCTATAGATTAAACAATGGTATTTAAGCTGTGTTTTTCATCCAACAATTCAGCACACAAGTGCCTCAGCTGGCAAATTTCAAGGGGACCACAGATCCTGTCACTGAATTGATAAAGTCATGATAAAACCAAATTCTGTCACTGTCAATGATAAAGTCATGATAAAAACAAACCATCTTCTAAATATTAATATATATACTCCTATATATACAGTATAGTCTACTTACTAAATTCAGAAATAAAATATTATCCTGAAGTGACACTGTGTTTGTGTCTTTGGGCTTCAGTTTTATCAACAATGGAAGGCAAAGCTAACATAAATCACCTTAGTATTTCTATCTTGATTCATGTTAACTTTTGGTAAGTATTCATTTTGACATATCAAGAGATTAGATTTTAACAATACCATACTTACTCGTGCTGTTGAATCTCTGCTACATGTCACCAGTACATCTATTGTTGGATGCAAGTCTAAACCATAGACAGCACTTAGATGACCATGGTAATGTCTGATAACCTAGATGAATAAAACACACACATATTCTAAATACTTGGATTTTTACATTTGCCACCACCAATTACTTCCAATAAAAGACACCACAGCTTACCTTATTGTATTCGAGATCCCAGCATTTCACTTGTTTGTCTTCTCCACAAGAAAAGAGGTAAGGACTTCTTGCACTTACAATCACCCCTCGTACAGTACTGATGTGTCCCGTCAAAGACAATTTCAATTTGCCACTAGCAAGGTCCCAAATCTGCATCAAAACAGGTATTTGGAGGTACAGAGGTGAAAGCTACACAGTGACAGTCTTGGTAAACAGTTCAGATTAAGTTAAAAATTACAGTAGCAAACATTTGCTCTCCAGCTGCTACCGTGTAATAAACAAAATTTCAAGAAGTAATATTCCACAAATCCTTTATGACTTATGTAACAAAAGAAAAAAAAAAAATGCCCTGCAGTTCATTCATTCTTCAAGCAGTAACGAAGAAACAGTTTCCAAGGGCTGAAGACATTTCTAAATAACAAGAGAACAAAACAGAAAACACCTCCCACAGACTCTGTCAGTGATTTCTTCCAACTTCTTACCTTTATGGTTCTGTCAGCAGAGCCAGTCACAAACCACTGATTTCCCGGTTCTACTGCAATACATCTCACCCAGCCCAGGTGACCACTGATAACCTTTAATAAAAAAGAAACATTTTTCTAGGTCAGAAATGATACACATGTGTCTGTCAATATAATTGTCATTCTCACAACACCAGAACTTGTTAGCATTTACCAAGAAGTGCATGCTCCTCAAAAAGTCAACCATGAAATTAGATCTAAAGAGAGCTCAATTTCTATTTTAGCTAAACGAAAATACTACTAGAAATGTCTTTGTCATACACCAGAATTGGGGAACTTGCAATATGGGAAGACCTTGCTCCTATAACCAACTTTTCCAAATCCTTTCAGAGTCCATAACACTGCGGCTCAACACCTGAGGCTTTGCAGAGAAAGTCTGTATTTAAGCACAAGCTCCTTATGCTTATACAAAAAATAAAGAGCAATTATATAAAATCTTGGTTCTTAAATCACATTGGCATACAATAACCTCTAAAAGCACACCAGCATGTCTTCTTCCCCAAATAAGGGGTAATATTAATTTGTCCAAATCTTTCTGGTAACAACATACCAGAGACAGATCTCACGAGAAAAACCTCAACCAATGATGAAACCCATATTTGGTGTTCCAGCTTTTATTTCCAAGTTGCTTGAACAAGGATTTGGACAGCAAACCTCCACTAAAACTGTTTACATATAGAAGTACAGTGACTTGAATTGTATTTACAATCCCTCTCTGAAAAGAAAGTGTTCCTAACAAGGAGGCATTTTTCAGCTGTTTACCTTAAATCTCTCATGAGTTTATTTTGGTGCCATTTCTTTTTAAATGCCATTTATTAATTTTTACAGAGAGCACTGTTCCAATACTGCTGTATGTAGAAGACCTATATATTCCTTTAAGCTCAAGTGTTTTTTCAAAAAAAGATTACTTTTTGAGATTAGCCTTAAGATTTATGACCAATACAGTATTCAGGACACATATGAAGAGCTCAGTGCCTACACACGGTGCCATAGTTAGATGAACAGTGCTAAACCAATACAATTCTGATACTAGAGTAACAGATTTTTATATATCAAGAAAACCTAACATTCCTAAAATAATATTCACCCTTTTACAGACAAAATATGAAATTGATTAAATTTCATAGTAAGAATCAGCCCCTTGGGAAAAAAACAACAAAAAGGACACATTCCAACAGATACATCTGTAAAGTTAAAATGATCTGAACCAACACTTGTGCTTAGAGATTCTCCCTTCAACTCAGCTACGCTATCATACTCATCACCAAAATGTTTCAAGATGATATGAAATTTGGAGGGAATGGTTATTACTACTCTCTAACAAAATTAAAAGGCAAATTAGACCAATTCAAAAACTGAGCTGTAGAGATAATTAGTAATTAAAGCATGCAGTTGTTCCCCCCTCTATTTTCATAGCAAGTAAAAGTCTGCCTGACTCAGACACTGACTGCCTTTAAATGTTTCTGGAGACTATTTATTATCTTAATATTGCCCTAGGATTTCCTTCACTTGTTATTACTTTCAAGTTTTACACCTGGTTTTTTTTAGGTTTTTTGTTTGGATTTGTTTTTTGGTTGGTTTTTTTTTTTTGAGTACCTCTACCAAAGAATATGATTAGAAAAAAACCCCCAAAACACAATTCTGTTATGATTATATCATATATATATAATCCAGCTACACCTATGTAGAAGTGTAAAATTAATAATATTCACAAAATAATTAAGTAAATAGAATTAAATGTTTGTAATCTAACCTTTATTATTTGAGGAGAGAGTATGCATATACAAGTTGGTTGTGATCACTTTTCATTTGATTTTGTTTTTGTGAATGAGAAAAATTATGCTTTGAGGTCTTCACAGAACATAAAATATTAATTTACTTTTATATGCATGTTCATGCCACACATTTGTAACTTACTCTGTAGAGTTTCCAAGGTGGATGCCACTGGGGTTTGGGCATGGTTGGAGCCTTCTTTGCCATTAATGCAGAATTTTTGTTTCCACCAGCTTCCACCAGAGCCTGTAAGTTGAAAAGTAAGGTTACTCTTACCTCTTTGCCTAAAATCTAAAGCCTTCTTACTCTGACACCTCAACAATCAGTAAATTTAGCCTGTCAGGACATACTCCACATAAAATCCAAATGAATCCAGAAGCATACACTACATATGTTTGACATTAGATAGGGAACAAACTCACCACAGACATCCCAGGAGGCTGCGAACGCTCAGATATTCCAGCATGCCTGTAAATATCACCCACGCCAGCAGCCGTCCGATTTGCATCCAACCTAGGTTAAATCAAAGTGCTTGATGAATCAGAATCAACTTTCTTTTACTAAGTGGTATCACAGGACTGCATCCAGCCGAGTGTTGTACACCTCCAGTGATGCAGACTCCACAACCTCTCTGGGCAACCTGTTCCGTTAGTTGACCATCTCAAGGCAAGACGCCCACAAAAAAAAACTTCACTTTTTTTATCTTCTATCTAAACAGAATTTCCCTTGTTCCAGCTTCTACCTGTTGCCTCTCACAACATCCAATAAAAAACCAAAACACAAATGTACAGAAAAATAATGCCTGGCCACAGCAAAATAGTTTCTTTAAACATTTTATGAATGAGAACATTCAAAATACTCGAAGCAGCTCTTATCCCAGCTTCTGTGTTTGCCTGGAAATTCCCATAGATAACAAAAGTGTTAATGAAGTAACACAGCTGTACCTGGACTGAGAAGCAGGAAGTGCTACAGCTAAGGACTGTGCTGCAGATTCACTAGGCATCCTCTGGACCTTGGTATCTGCTGTCAGAGCCACACCTTTGAAAAAACAAAACAAAAAACCATAGCAAAAGCAAAAACAACTGGATTAAAAGAAAATCCAGAAAAGTATTTTATACAAACACATACATATACACACACTAGTACAAACAACAGCTTATGACACCCTAGTAATATTAAATCCCAGCATTCAATGACACTGTTTTGCACATGCTGAAATTTTTTTATTTTGGCCCAAATCCTTTCCATCTTAATTCTACTACATAGGCAGGTACAAAATTTCTAGAGAAGAAAATGGTATGATTCTGTCATTGTAAGCAACAAAAAAACTTAACTAGGAGCAGTGTTTACCTTTTTATCCAGCTTCTACTACTATAGAAAACTAAATATCACAGAAATAAACATGATCTTGAGAAGTATTTGCTAACTTGGGTTCTCTAGTGTGGTTTATTATGCCATCCCTATGTGGTGGTTCACAGCATTCAGGGGTGCCAGAACTATAAAAGGTTTAGTCCTACTCAAGTGAGCATTTCAGACTACAGCTTATGATTTATAACCTCATCCTAAGAACAGCAGATCACTTTAAAAAAATTAGTAAAAAAAATAAAACCTCTTTGCAGAGAGTAATTTTGGTGCAGACTGATGAATTTATCCCATTTCTCTACTTCTTTTCCTAACCAAACTTCTGACAGTTGACAACAAAAACTCTATTCTGTTGAGATGTCCAGGTTAAAACAAGAAACCACAACAGAAGAAATCTAATTGTTAACCCTGACATACCTGATTCTGTGAAAAGAAGACTGACCTTGTGGAAAATGCTGTGAGCAAGTCTTGACCCCACAGTTACAGGTAGTTAGGTACACTTTTTCAATGGTGGAGGGGCGACAGAACACTCATAATTTGTTAACTTATAAAGCCACAACAGATATTCTACCACACTTGTAATAAACTTAAGCACTAACAGTAAAAAAAAAAAAAAGGCTTAAACTAAACTGCCACAAGGACAGAGCAGGATTGATCCATAACAGTGACAATTAGCAACAGCCAATGTAACGACACAGAAACGTGACCCTTCCAAGCACAGAGAAAACAAACAACACTAAAATTATTAGATCCTACTGTCTCTTTCCCAGAGCAAGACAGTGATATTGACACCTTCCTGCTCTGGTGATGAAAAGCAGGATACATTCCCTTATCATTCAACTTCCTTCTAGCTGGAACCCCACCTTCTTGTTCACAACAAAATTCCAAGAGCAGCTCTGTCACAACAGTGGAGGCACCAGGGCTCTGTGGGGCTCTGCAAGCTCTCCAAGAGAAAGGGGACCACAATATCAGAGTGGAGAATACTTTCATGATGATGTTACCATGGGAGGTGAAGTCTCTTAGAAATGAGTGACCACCTCACAGCAAGCTCACATCCACTGAGAGGTCACTGCATCTGTACCTAAATTCTCCTCCTACCTATCCCAGAGCATTTATCAGCCACAAAACTCTCTTAATCAATATTATTAAAGACAAATGGCATCTCCTACTCTTACCAGGTATTGATTCACAGCAAAAGGAATTTGGCTGCTGATAGGATGGAAGGAATCTATGCAGAAGAGAATTTTACTTACCGGGCCCAGGTGGGTATGGATGTGTACCAGTTATCAAATACTCAAGTTCTTGTCCTAAAGAAGCACAAAATGTCATATTAATAATTACCTTTTATACTGCACTGCAAGTGATTAACTCTATTTCCTGTTTAAGTGTAACAGAGCAGGTCATACATAGCAGAAGAAGCAAGCAACCACTTCAAATGTAACACATTCAGGCATTTATTTTCATTAATTTTATTTGTTCAGGTTATCTCCGTTTTCTAAAACTCATCAGTAAAAAACATTTTTAAAATGGTGAGGCTACCTATTCTCAAGAGGGACCCTCAAGAGAAAAGTCTTTGTACTGTCAAAGATGCCTTTTGAAGTAGATAAAACAGAAAAGGATTCAAGCACAGAAACAGCACAGGTGTCTGAAACGTAAGCTAGTCGAGACAACTGATTGTCTGTGGTTGCAGAAGAGGAAAAAGTTCTTTTGTTCTTCCTTTTCATTATTCCTCAACATGTTTCACTTTTAGAATACTTCCAAATGAAGTACTTTGGGGGGGAAAAAAACCCAACGAACCTCTCAACTAAAAAAAAGACAGCATTTGGCACTCTTCAGCAGAAGTTTACATATGGGATTTACCTAATACATATTTTAAACATAAAGCAGAAAACTGTTTCAAATCTGCAGGTTTTTTCAGTCTGTGTTTGGTTAATAGCTGCACAACTAAAGAAGTCCAAAAAAAAAAAAAATAAAATCTGTGAAACAAGATTAAAAAACCCCAATCAATAAAACAACAATAAAGCAAATCCTTGACCATCATGAACTTGTAAAAAGGAGAAACACATCACTCATCTTTCTCTTTCCAGCACCTAAGTACAACACAGACTAGTATTACCATAAAAATTACTCTTTTTTCATTAATTATTTACTGTAAAAATTTCACAGCACCCTACTACTTCCTTGTTGAAGCAACCCTCCTCCTTGTTCTAAACCACTTGCCTCCTGTGGACCCCAAGCAAGAAAAATACGTCCAAAAAAATGTATTTTGATTTCCATATTTATCTCTGATGGATTAACATCGGACTGCATTAACATTGGACTGCATTCTTCAGATTTTATATCAGTAAGACTTAAAAAAGAAAGGACCAATACAGCACTAAGTGCAAACTAACCTTGATTTCCAGAATACTGTTTGTGTCCATAAGGATCCCCGGTGTTTGGGCCTCCTTTCTCCCTCAAGTTTTCTTTAAGAGTAGGCATGTGCAACACTGAGCCATACTCTGTACGCAGCTTGACTGCCATCTTGACTTTGTGACTGTTGGAAGAGTAAAGCACAATCCTGATTAAACCCCAGCTTTTGAATGGGGATTAAGTTTCGAAATGCTTCAGAGAAGATGTGATACAACTTTCTTGAGAATTCTAATGTTTTTTTCTTTTCTTGAGACTACATTGTTAACTCTGATGAAGCATCTGAACTTCTGACTTGGGTAGAACAATCACTAGCTTAATTTAAAACTCACTGATCACAATACTTGCCTTTCTTCATCCAGTGGGATAGGCTTAGCGTTATCAGCCACAAACATATCATGGGTTCTCTTCAAAGATCTGAACACAAGTGTGTGCACAGAATGCTTTTGGACTTCCTAAAAATAAAGTAATATTTTAATACACCTGGACATAATTAAATGAAAAACCGAAAAAAAGGAAACAGACTGAACAGAGCAATTTCAGACTTCAGTACTGTTCAGTGACATTTCACAAGAAACACCACTGTTCTTGGAAGCTAAAAAAATTCAGTTTATCTGTTAATTGTTATAATCGTGTGTTTGCTGAAAAGAACATTCCCTTTCTTAGAAACCGCCAAGGCTTTGAAAAGCAAGCCAAAAACTTTGCTGAAGCTTTCTGCACTGGCATCTACATGACAAATCCATTAAGGCGCAAGGTTTTTTTCCCCTCATCCCTTCCAGTTGTTCTGAAATGTAGGCAATAAACAATTCTGAAAACAGCCCTGTAAATTTCATTTCACTACCACCAGGAAAAGAAGAGGTGCGATCACCAGCTCCTGCAAGCAGCGTGATATTACGTAAACACAGCACAGTTTACTGAGAAAAAGCTTGGGATCAAACCTGACAAAACTTGTTTTTCTTCCATAATTTTTGTTACTGTGAGCAAAACATATGTTAAATCCCATTCAGGCACTAACAAGCAGAATTAAAAAGCTATTAACTTATGTAGAATATCCGTTTATCAACAGCATGGTTTATTTTTTTATTAGTATCTTCCTCCCAATAGATAAAAAACCCCAAACAAATAAACAAATCATTTGAAATCTGAGCCTGCTTTCTTAGGTACAAAACCTGTATGTCACAAAAACGACAACAAAAACTGACAGCTACATTAATACCTTTTGGCACTGGAGAACATGCAACTGTCCAGCCTTCTGGATTCATTACACATCTGCTTTCACTATTAAGCTCTCTGTAGGTTCTGTTTTCCTGCCCTGTTACTTTTCTGTCCAGTCACCCACCTATTTTACAGCAGTTGTAACCCTCGTAGCACCTACACAAAGGTTTTTGCTCTGGCTCAACGAGCTCCTGCAAGCTCCACGTATTAAGTGAAAAAACACTGAACATTTGGAAAAGAAATAAGAATTACAGCAGCTAATTACTATTCAAAATCAGCACATGAATAGTAGGCAGCATGATGCCTCCCCGACAGGGAAGAAGCATCTACAGGTATTTTTTGACAGATGCTCTTCCATAAAAAGCAGCTGATAGCACTGCATGGGGCAGCAGCCTTTGCATCTTCTTATACACTCCCGACAATGCCACTTGCTTATAGAAGTGCATGATGTTCACCTCGCAGGAACTATTCCACGGCATACAAAATCAACGGCCTTCTCCTCAGTTTTACTCACAAAAAAACACCAACCCACAAAAAAAACCCCCACACCCTACCGATTTCTTGACTAGCTGACAAAGCCGCTAAGCCGCCAGAAGCGTCACTTCCCCAGCCCCTGCGACAATTCGGCACCCGGCGCAAGTCTGGCAAAGCCAACCTGCTGCCTGCCGCTTACTCCCGCCCCACCGAGCCCAAGGACACCCCGCACGGCCCCCGCCCTCACGCCGACGAGAGATACCCCTCTCGCCTCCTCCGCGCAACTCGCTACCCCCGGGGGCGGACTGGGCAGGGGCTGGGAAGGCCGAGGGACCGCCATGGTCTATCCCCACAGCGGCATTTCCGTGCCGAGGGAGGGCAGGGGCTGCGGTACGGCGCTCGGGGGGCCGCGCACGGCTTCCCCATCCCCGCCCAGACCCCTCACGGGCCCAACCCGCCCCGCTACCCCTGCGGCGCTCTCCAGCCTGGCCCGGGGCACCGCAACGGCAAGGCAAGGAGTGCGTGAGGGGCCCGGCGGCGGGCGCGCCACCCGTTCCCCCCGCCTCACCTCCACCATGGCGCCGGCTGAACCCCCGCTACCACAGCACCCCACGGAACGCTATGGAAGCGCTT
>WTSP01011093.1:0-102649 GCA_025331215.1 Actenoides lindsayi
CGGAGCTCCGTCCGGCGGCGGCAGCCCCCCCCGCTCCGCCCCCCTCCCCCCCCGCCTTCCCGCCCCCCCTCTAAGATGGTGGCGTGCGCCAGCGGCGGCAGCTACGCCGCGCGCCGAGAATCCATCCCCGAGGCCGCGAGAGAGCGCCGGCCCCGCCCCGCCCGCAGGCCGGCCCCATCGAGCCGCTCGGCCAGCCTCTCGCCACCCCTGCCGACCGCGCGCTGGGCTGAGCCGGCCGCCCCCCGGCCCTAAGCGGGTGGGCGGGGCCGGGGCGGCCGCTCCCGCACCGCGGCCGGGCACCCGGAGAGCGGCTCGGGGGCTGCTGGGGCCGCGTCTCCGCCTCCCCCTGCCCCATCCCTCCTCTCTCTGCACACACGGGGCCGAACGACTTCGGCGCGTTAAGTCGTGAGGTGCCGGTGCCCACGCTGGGGCAGGCGTGAGGGAGCGGAAGGCGGCTTCAGTTCATGTCCCGGTTGAAAACACCGAGCGTTCCGCCGCCGGCCGCGCCGGTGCTGGGCTCGGCTGCGCAGGGCGGGCAGCAGAGGGCCCCGCCGGCACAGGCACCGCCGGCAGGCCGGGGACCCTGCGCCGGGGGCGGCGGAGTCGCTGCTCCGTAGGATGGCGAGAAGCCTCCGATGGGCTGGGCGCACGAAGCGGGGGTTCCGCTCCTTTCGGCAGCGGCCTGGGCCGCAGCCCAGCGGGTGGGCAGTGCTGCCCTGGCTCGGGGCGGCGGTGCTGGCTGCGCTCTGCAGACCCCGGCTGTGCTATCTGCGGTGACCATCTGGAACGAGAATGGGTAGAGCAGCTCGGGTGGAGGGGAACTTCTTCGGATGGGCGAACCAACTCACAGCATTTATACAGTCTCTCTCAGAGCAGTGAGAGAAACGGGTCAGAAAACCCCCCAAAGGTGGAGGAACAGAGAGGGCAGAGGAAGAGAGCACAAACTGAAGAAGTAGAGATGGAGAAGTGGGATGGATCTTGAAACTAGTCTGTCAAAAATAGGGAAGAAAGAAAAAAAGAGCAAGACCCTTGAGAAACGTCCTAAAATGCAGTGAGATGGTAGAACCTTTATTTCAAGAGTTACTGTAATCTTTACTCTGCAATAAAAAAATCCCATAGGAGTGGGAAGTAGTGGCAACTAATTAAATTCTCAAAATAGATGTCTGCTTTGCTATCAACACACTTTTAATAGCATTTAAAAAATAACAAGCTGCAAAAGGAAATAATAGGCAAACTTGAAATCTACCGAAAGCTAGCACAGGCTTAAATGAAATTGCAAAATCAGGTTCTGGTCTTGTTTGTGTTGGTTTTGCAGTCCAGGTTACCTTCCTTGTAGTCGGTGTTAATTAGTATTTAAGAACTGAGCTCATAACACAAGCCTAAAGATAGCCAGTGGTGTATGTAATGTGCTGCGGATTATTCAGTATTCACCTGCTAACACAAATGCATCTTCTGCTAAATTCAACTATTGAATATTTGGGGAATATTGATTAGAAACTTCTGGTGAATAATAGTAATTGATGTATACAGATGAGTGGAAAGGTGAATCATAGAATCCCTTAGGCTGGAAATTACCTTTAAGATCATCAAGTCCCACCATTAACCCAGCACTGCCAAGTCCCATGCCCGTGGAACTACACCCTGTCCCCGAGTGCCACATCCACACATCTTTTAAATACCTCCAGGGGTGGTGACTCCACCACTTCCCTGGGCAGCCTGTTCCAGGGCTTGACAACCCTTCTGGTGAAATTTTTCCTAGTGTCCGACCTAAACCTCCCCTGGTGCAACTTGAGGCTGTTTCTTCTTGTTGCCCCTGGCAAGTGCTGTCTCACAGTGAGTGGCAGTAGCTGGTGCTAGGGATGGCAAAATATCTGGAGATGCACAGATTATATCTCTTCTCCTTCAGTCTTCTTTGACAGTGGAAAGCATATGAAATCCCAACTGTGAATTAAAACCAATTTCTGAGTGTAGTTCCATACCTCCTCTCTTGTACGTGAGTTTTCTTTAATGAGGCTGTGCAGTTTGCATCTCACTGCAGTCACACAGCTAAAGCCAACTTGTTCACACTTTGATTTTAAACATTTTGACTGAGGCAAGCAAACAGGAGAATACTGAGAATACTGCAGTTCTTAAGGTGGTCTGCCAAGCTTCTCCTCAACACAGGCTGAGGCACTTAAACTGTGGTTCCTGAGATGTGAAGAAAAATAGGTCAGCATTGTCAGAAGCCCAGAAGTGTACATTTTTTACACACAGAAATATCACAGGACTCCTATATTTTTAGCTCTTCACTAAGTAATTTGCTTCCTAGTATGAAAGTCCACATGATGATCTTGTGTCTTCTCTGAAAGAAACTATTATAAGAATCATTTCTTTTCCCCTTTTCTGTTCCTTTTTTAGGAATTAGTTTCAGTAGTCACATGTATGTATATTGCAAATATACACATATTGCATATTTATTTTTTCTTGCTGTGAATATTTTAGTTACATAAACAGCGCTTTTATAGGCAAAGCAAAATGAGATCTACTTCCCAGCAGCACTGTAGTATTTTCATAAGGGAAAACACCTCCAATTTTATTTTACAGACCTGCTAAATTGCACTTATAAAGAAAATTAGAATTTAGTTTCTGCTGATGTACGTTCTACTTATGATAACATAATAGCTGATTTCAATGAAATAGATCAGATCCCAAGAAGATTTAGTACTCTGTAGGTCTCAGAGTAGGTCTTTACAAAGGAATTGAATCTATTTATTTTAGAGAAATAAAATCCTTTTTAAGGATTTGGATCAGATCTTCGGTGGACAAGTTCATGTTGATGAACAAGACAAAGCAGCAGAAGAAATGATTAAAATTTAAACCGTTAGAGTCCATTTTGATCCATTTCTGTTGTCCTTGGGGGAAGGCTGTAGTTTAAGTATTCAGGACTAGAATTGGTGTAGGATACAGGAGAGCAGTTTTCCCCTGTTCTGTCGGGTTAGACCAAAAGTCCACCTGGCTCAGAATCATGTCTCCACTATGACTCCTAAAGGATGTGTGGGAAAAGGGTACTGGAAACAAGGCACTTACAGAGTAGTTGTTTCCATGGCACATCCTTGACATTTTTAGAAAGAAATGGTTTACAGCATCCTTACCTGGAAGTCTGTAATTCAATTTAATAGTCTTATGAATAGACATATTTAATGGACTTAGGAACTTGCCTAATCCCTTCTGTGAACCCAGTTGTACTGTAAAATATTAGCTGTTAAGGATTTATTTAGGTAGATTCTTGTGGAGTAAAAGAAAATGCTTTGTTTTACTTGGGTTTAGCCCACTGGTTAATAATCTTATCCAATAACTCCTAACAGTTCTTCCACTTCACCTTCTTTGCACCATTTAAGTTTTAATGTGTCTTATAGTTGTCCTCAACTGTCCTCAAAGTGTCCTTGCATCCTAAGTTCCACTTTGCATAAAGGCACTTGTGACTGAGGGGATGGTTCTATTGCTTGACTATCTTCCCTGCCTTCCCCAGCTCCCGATCCAATTCTTGAGAAGCTGAAATGAAAATATAAAAATGTGGGCATGAGTTAAACTGCCACAGTTACAATTTCCATTGTGATAGCTACAATTTCCATTTTGTTCTCAGTCCTCTTTTGTGTATTTATGAATATTTTGTATTTTTGACCCTTGCTGAGCTGTTCCATAGATGTTTTCTTAACTGTTTTACCTTATGGCAAAGCCCTAAGAAACTTGAGTGCTTAAAACTGTGTTATTTTGAATAAAATTTATGCTGATTACTATGAAAATTACCAGTACTTACAGGAAAAATGTTACACTGCAGATTTATTAGAAGCAAAAACCACAAGTACTTTTGCAATGTAGCTTTTTATCAACCATTACTTTTAATAGCTGTAGAAAATGAGCTAGAATCAAGAGCTTTTTCTGCTTCATACTCTACATTATTTCCAAATATTAGGTAGTAATAAGATTACAGACTAGTAAAACAACTTGTTTGGAGAACTTGTCGTCACTTATTTCAGTCTCTTTACTTTGCTGACCTATAATAGTAAAGAAAACAGGAATCTTAATTGGCAAGGGGATTTCCCAGACTGAAAATTACTAAATTGCTATCACTCAATTATTTTCAGTAGATGAACTTTGGTCATAAATTGTTAAAAAAAGACAATTTTAAAAGCCATTTGGAAGCCTATCCAAGCAAAACAAAAAGTAAATGAAAAGCAAACCTCCAGAAGTGCTCTGAATTCCCAAATTACCAAGCCACTGAGAAAAAGCATAGGCAGGAGGGGACTGCGAGTGTAACACTCGTGTGTTGACAAGCAGAGAGCCATTCAAATGCTGTAGCTAGCAGAAACGCACATGTGAGCACCAGTGCCTGCTCTGCCTGGAGATGCAATCAAAAATAACACACAGGACTTAACAAAGTCGAATGTGATTAGTACCTGCTCTGCCTGGAGATGCAATCAAAAATAACAAACAGGACTTAACAAAGTCAAATGTGATTTTTACTTAAACCAAATATGCGCACGAAAGGAACTTTCTGAAGGTCAAGTGAGGCAGCTTTCCCAGCACGAGGCTGAGCAGTTAGTTGGAGTTGTGCATAATCTGACCCTGTACGTTCAGGAGAACACAGAACAGATTTTGATATTTGTTTTTGCAGATTCCTGTATGAATAATCGCAATGATTCACTGAGGCTCATTGCAACATAAGGTACTATTCAAAGTGAATTGCAGTATTGCCCAATATGGTAATAGTTAACTGATCCCTTGCTGGGCATGCATAATGTTCAAGTCAGGTAGTCTTGTAAGGGCCTAAAGCAAAGGAACAAACGTTCCACAGTGATTATTAGAGTATTAGCATGGGAGATGTACTGTGTATATATCGGTTCTATATATAGAGCACAGAAATGGATTAAACTGGAAGTTACTCTGCAGGGAAATACAGGAGGCGAAGTTTCTGTTCTTCACAACATGTAATGTTAACGAGTACCTATGGTCTTTTCAACACAGACACCCTTAAACTGCACCGAAAATGAAAGTTTAACAGATGAGAAATTGCAGAGTTACTGATTTGAGGCTTTGCCAGCACATTGTTTTTAGATAGTAAGGTTTCAATATACATTGTCCTTAGAGGTCAAGTCAGTTGGCTTGTTAGCATGGCGCACAGACGTGAGAAGGCATGTAGTGCTCCAAGCAGATATTTGGGTGCCCCTGATCTTACAAGACCGGCTAACAGAATTCCGGTAATCTGTTTGTTTGTAAGATTTTGCCCAGTTTACATACTCATTAGAATTATTTGCCACAGTGTTTGCTTGCAGCATCTTTTCAAAGCAGAAGAGTGAGTGAAATGCTTGGGCACGGCATTTGTGTTAGTTTTGATATGTTTCTGACAGCAGACATGTGCAGGGCATGTTCTCACAAACCGACAGTGGTCTTCTTAAAAGACACACATATAATCCTTACAGTGGCTGACAGTGGCTGTAGAGTTGCAAATCAGCTTTCATACTTTTTCATTATCCATTCAGGTATCTATTTATCCATCTGGAAAATTTCCTTCAGTCTTCCAGCAGGACAAGCAGGAAACCCAACTTTACAGAAATGAGTTAGCAGTTTATCTATATATTAACAAACAGACTGAATAAACCTAGCGTGGAGGAACCCAGAATTCCAAAATAGTCCTTTGAAATAGTTTCCATTTTTTTGTATGTGCAACATTGTTACTAGAAATAGCTTGATTGATTCATTGATTGATGATTGATATAGGAACACAGTATTTTTAAAGTGTTTCCACTGCTGACTAACTTGACATTGTTCATCATTTCTAAATAAATCATGCATCTTAACAAGAAACTTGGGCTCCAGATTGTGATAATTGAAAAAGATACTGCATGAGCTGTTCATTGCTATCTCCCAGCTCTGCTGGAGAGAGCATGTTCCGATTCTGCTAGAGAGAACATTCCTTATCCTGCTAGAAAGAAGGCAGCCAAATTATTTAACTCATCAGAGAAGATATTTTTAGTTATGTCACATTTTGTCTGGAGACAATTAGGGAGTGCTTATTCATGCTTCTGCCAAGAGAACTGTGGATGCTTTAATATCCAGCTGACTGGAAAGGCTGGTACCAATTTCAAGCAGCACACTGCTGCATCCAGAGAAGGACATCTGTCTATGTGAGTTCCAAATTCTCCTCCTAGTTCTCCTCTCCTTCCCAGGTTGTCTTGAAGCAAGGACAGTAAGAGTAACATGGCACAAAGATCATAGTAGCCTTTAACATATTTTAGTAGCCTTTAACATTACCTTTATTTATATATATAAAATATGTTTATATTTAGTAGCCTTTAACATTACCTTATAAAAGGTAATCTGAGGAGTCAACAGTTTGGATCAACTGAAAAGAATATATTTTTTTTCTAAACTCACAAAACAAGGAAAACCCCCAAAAAGTCTAATACAAGTGTTTCTTAGCAATCCTCATATGAAAAGCCATTTAGAATGAGAGATCAAATATTAGCAACAAAACCCTCACAGGAGCTGGTAAACATCCTTTAAAGACTGAACAAGTGTCTGAGAACAGAAGCTGACTTTTTTACCTGTCACACATTCAATTGCTCACAGTTTGAACCGTTTGAATGGCTCAAAAATCCATGGTGCCATTACACGCTCTATGACTCTTCATGCTACTACTTTTGTGAAATGACCCACTTGGGTCATCTTGATCCCCTGCTCTATGCATCAGTGATCTGGCACTTTTCTTGCTCTTAGACTTGTCATTTTTTGAAGGCTTGGTTTTACCCTAGTGAGTTTCTGTGCTCTACTGGAAGTCTCATTGGTTACAGACACTTGCAATGGTTGCTAAACGGCAAACTAGTGCCATACTGATTTGATTTAGCACGTGGATGACATCTTTGAATAAAAAATAAATGGTCACTGAATTAAAAAAGTGGTGTTTTTACATAGGTTTGCAAGTTATCCTGGGTTTTACTCAAATTAATGGTTCATGACACAGTGAACACGAAAGTTGATGCCTGAAGTACAACTGCTAAGGCAACTCAGTTGCAGCTTTGATTGATTTAGGCTCTCAGTTCAGTTGAAGTGTATAGTAAGTCATATGAAAAAGGTAGCAATACACATTTTTTCCAGCCAAGAAAGTAAATGGGTACAACAGAGAACACATAATAACGTTTCTGTTACATGAGAAAGAACAGATTTTCTGATCATGGCCAATGTATTACTATTACTTGGCTCCCAGGTGTGACTGTGTGGAGCCTGTGCAGAGCAGGTACAACACAAAGGCAGAGGTTGGTATCCTGCTTTGGTGTTCTAGGAATCCTACTGCCATTGTTCTGCCAATTCACTTACAGAAGCTTTATGAAAGAACAAGATAGTTTTGTTATGAGAAAGCACAGGGTTGCAGCATAAAGATAAACAATTTTGAATGGAAAAGGAAGCTGTAAATAGGGGTGTATCATTTCTCTGGTCAGCATGACTTTTGCAGATTTTGCCTCTGTGCTGAACATCAAGTTCCTATTTAAGTCATCGCATTTTCAGTCAAATTCTTCTTTTGTATTTTCTAGGTTTATCTTTTGACATATATTTTTCTGTTATTCCCCTAGCAAATATAATGGGCAATATTGGTGTTATCATTGTAATAGTCCAAGGATATAAACAAGCCCCAGTTTCCAAGTTTTTCTTTTTCCTTACAGCCCTTGTTTCAGTGCACAAAGACTCACAGTTGTTTTTGTGGGGTATTTTTTCCACTCATTAAAAAAAAAAAATAAATGCTCAGGCTAACTGTATTTTGGAAGTTAATGGGTTTAGTTGATCTAAGTCAGAACTCTTGGATAGTAGCCACATCAAATGAGATCCTGGTAATTTGCCCTGACTTCACCATGTGCAGCTCCATGAAATGACATGCCTCCCATATGGCTGTTGCTATAGCTATGCCAAAATCAGCCAATAACACTATAATTTTGCTTCTCTTCTTTCATGGAAGAAATCTACATGCATCCTACATCAGGGTAGATGAAACATTTTCTTGTTTAGCTCTCTCTAGTATTCCACCAACTATTGGTAACATTTATTTATATTAAAATACTCAGAACATAATGGATAAATGATTAAGCAATGTGCTTTATAATAAATACTTAAAATAAAGCGAATATTGTCTAATGGATAACCCAGACCTAATTTTCCTTGGCTGTTTCTCTAGCTTTTGTTGTCAGCTTTACCTGGGATTAAGGGATGTTCAGTGGGATGTACTGGGTATTAAATTTAATTATTAAAACAGCCTTTTAAATTCAGTTTATACCAATCTAAATGGCAACATGCTGACCTGAGCAAGAACAGATTCTCAGCCCTCCTGGGCATTTCCAAAATCCCTTCCCTCCCCGCAACTTTTACTTCCTTTTTTTTTTTTTTTCCTTGGGTGTGTGTGTGTTTGGTTGGTTGTTTTTGTTTTTTTTTTTTCTTATTGCTTGCACTTTACTGTGCTTCCAAGGCCTCGATCTATATATGGATTCACAGAGTTGTTCTTTCTGCATGCTCAAGGGCAAGCCATTAACTACTGCACGAAAATGATCCAGAATGAGCAGGATGCTGAAAAGCTTCCCACATAGCTCAGCAAGTGATTTGTAATGCTTTTGTCTAGCTATGCACTTCTTCAGGCTGAAGGACTTGTGAAATTTTAATATGTACTGTGGTCAGAGCTGCATCATGGAAAAGTTTGGAGCCCCGAGGCTCATTTATATAAAAATTGCAGAAAGGTGTCTGAAAATTCCCTCCATCCGAATCAAACTGTTAGACTGCTTCTGTGTTTACTTGTTGACTAATAGAAATACTTTCCTCATGAACTTTTATCATTCCTTATGTGTTTGCATTCATCTGCATTCTCTTGTTTTATACTTACATTGTAAACTGCCTTGAGGCAGACAGCAACAGAAGGAGGATGCTCTGCAATGGTAATTACTTCTGTTATCATGGATATTCAGGAAAAGATCACCTGCAACCCAACTGTGTTTAAAAAAGCTGGACTGTGAAGCATCGCAGAATGATGCTATTGCTGGATTATAAGTGCTTTACAGGATGGTACCAGATAAAGGCAATTTAGGGTTTTATTCACTCTCATTTCATTGGTAGGATGGAGAACGTACTAAGACATTGCCTCTTCACATGAAAAATGTGGTTTCTGGTACACCCTGAAACAGTGAAAAGCTTTGCATAAGTTTGGAACTCCCTTCACACCAAGTAAGGATGAAAAGATTCAGAAAGTTACACCACAAAAGCAGACAGTATGCTTTTCCTACTGCTCTGGTACTGAAGAAATATGTAGGGGTTGGAAAACATTTCAAGGCAAGAAAATTTTGAAATATATCAGTCAGCACTGCAATCCTGCTGGATCCAGCTGAATTCTAGTTTTAGAAGCTCAGATTTGTAATTTGAGCACAAGAGTTCTGTGCTAAAAATAACCACCATGGTAATCTAGATGCCAGTGCACGAAACCACAAAGGGTCTATAGAGGAAGCAGTATTGAAAATTACATTGATCTAATTGAATTTTGATGAGTAATACACAAAACTTGTGTTTCTGGTACAACAATATGAGATAATATTGCCTAAAGAGAAATCTTGCACCGTTATTTTATTGGACTGACTTATGGGTCCACAGCCACCTGACGAACTGCATCTGGTAAGATTAATAAAATGAAACATGAGATCTCATGGTCAGGGAGTTCAGTCTTTCAACTCCTTCCCTTTCAAAACTGTGATTGACTTGGCATCTTGATATTGAGAGAAATCCTATGCTTTTTGGTCCTCAAACGTAAATTCCACTGTAACTCAGTACAACAAAATTCACCAGCACTGCTCTTTTTCAATGTCATTCTTCACGCAGACCCGGGAGGAACACAAACTGATAGAGAACACAATGGAGTTACTTAACAAACTTGTTTCACTTTCCATATGAGCTGCAGTATTTTTTTTCCTGCTCAGTGTGTTACTATTTTGCAGAAAACGTGTATTCCCAAGAAGGAAAAAAATAAATAAATCCAGCTATGGGATATTTTCTGCAGAGTGCATTACAGTAAGTGCTTGTGCATGTGATTTAATGTTTTATAGTGACATGATCCTTCCATTAGCAAGAAGTTAACAGCATACTTTTATACCAGTTCTACTATCTGACTTTGGCCTTTACAATTAAAGCTTAGCTCGGCTAATCAGGAGCATTCTTTGGAAATATTAGGTAATAAAGAACAGTCAGTGATGGCACACTAACAATCACACTGTTCACAACTCACTACAGCTGAGCATACTAACCCGGTGGTGCTGATACCCTCTGTGCCAGCTCTATGAGCTGTATAGCCAGGACAAGACCTGGCAGCTCCATGCTTTCTGCATACCACGGGTTTTTGGCCCTTGTCTCAAGCTCCTCTGGAGGACTTGAACTCCTGCACCTTGAGTGCAAAGCCGCTCTCATTTCAGGACGCCATCTGCCAAACACAGCAGTTGAACCTGCTGCATGTATGACCCTGAATACCAGGTAATATAACCAAAGGGAAAGTGAAAAGTCCACATGCCACTTTACATACTAACTGTATTTATTTTAGATAAATATGTACCTATGCACACTCAGAGGCATGTGCATTAAAAAAGGCTATTTGCACTTTCTCTGAAAATCTTTCAGAGATACTAATCTTTCATATGCTAGCACAGCATGGCTCACAGGCTACACAAGATCCTGTGGAAATCGCTTTCATTATCTGTAAACTGCCTCATAATGTGCTATTCATAATTTGCTTTGACATTAAAATAAAAATGTTAATATTCTCAGTATCTCCTTTCCTTGCTTATGTTCCTCAAAAAGATCTGGCAGCCCACAGAAGACACATGGTGGCTTGAACTTTGCAACTGAAGTGTAGCTGCTGCTACAAAAAACAGATGGTTTTGTTTCCTCCTACCTCAACCTGCAGGGCGTGTACCCAGCCCTTCCTTTGCACTGGCACTGACTCTTGTGTAACCCTACAGTAAACTGTATACATACAGTAAATGAGCCTACGAATTAGACATAGATTAAACTAAGTGAGGAGGACCAATGCTTGACGGAAGCAAGACTACTGTGAGGACACCTCGAGGGCTGGTGGCTCCCTAGGGACAGTGACACAGCCAGCAGGGCTGGGGACTCTCCAGCGAGTCAATACATGGTTGAGGGGAGGTGGGCAGACCCAAAAAGAGTGCCCAAGGTTCAGCCAAGAGTCCAGATCATCAGACAAGCTCTTGGTGGCAAAACAAATCCAAGGTGAAGCCAGGATGTCAGTCTGCAGAGCAGGACTAGGGCTGGTGATTGTAACCAGGGGGGCCCGTAGGAACAAGGCCAGTGAGAAAGCCAGGCTAGAACAACATACACCTACAGCACAGCTCAGACAAAAACTGAGGGCCCAGGACTGAGCTTAAATGTGCCCTTGGGCAGGGAGTGAAGGGTGGAGGCCCCAGGCAAGGCTGATTAGGGCCATTAAGACCCATTAGTGCTGATTCCGGGCAATTCCTCCTTTTGCTGGACTACCCAATTTGTCCTCAGCACTTCACACTAAGCTCACAGCCTCACATTGCCAAGGCAGGGCAAGCAAATGACTGAAAACACCTGAAAGCCCCAATACCAGAACTGTTGAAACATTAAAATACTTTGAAAACAAATAGCGTGTGACCACAGTACATCATGGGGCAAGAACTGGGCCAGACCTGGTGACTACAGCAGCTTCAAAGCCTGAAGAGGTGTGAATGGTGGCAAGAGAGAGAAAAAAAAAAAACAAGCCTTTGAAATGATTTTTTTCACTTGGTCCACCTGAATGCCAGAGCCCCAGCAGCGCATGCCCTTTTTCCCTCTGACATCAAAAATTCTTCAAAACAAGGCCTGTGGCCTATGGCTGCACCCAAGAAGCAACAGACACCACGGATCTGATCAGCGGGTGTGCTGCGGCTCTTGGGGCAGGGCTGCGGCTCTTGCCCGCGGTTCTCCGCTCGGGTTACGCGGGAGCGCGGCAGAGGTGACAGTGGCGGCAGGGTACTGGAGGGCGGCAGAGCAGCCCGCTGGGTGCCGGCAGCCGACACCGGTGAGGCGCTGGGTGAAGCTGGCATCTCGACTGGCCTGGCAGCACCACCCCATCCCACCCCGGCTGCAGGACGGGGTGTGCGAGGGGTGGGTTCTGTGCCCCTGCGGAGGTCTGTGGGTGAGAAGGGCTAGAGGATTTATTTCCTTTGGATACGGCGGAGGGGGAGCAGGTTTTGAGGGCTGTCCAGGGCTGGGGGGTAGCTAGCACCTTCCCCAGCAGCTGTTTCACTCGACAGCCCAGTTTGTGTCCGGGGACGCCAACAAGCGTCACACCATGAAGAGTGCGGCCTCCTGCACGTGCCCGGTGGTGACACTTCTTGTGGGAAGGAGTTTCAGCCCCTCAGCAGCAGGGGCTGCAGGAAGCCGTCCCTTCCTCATGTCCAGCACCCTCCTGGCTCCACAGAACCCCTCGCCCCATCTCCTCTCGGGTTTCCAGCGTCACCATCCCTTCCCGGCCGGACTCGTTTGCTCATCGCCCCTGAAGGAGGCCGGCGGCTGTCGGGGCGGGGGCTGGGTAAGAACCCTCCCGCCCGCCTCACTTCGCACCGCCTCGCAGAGGCGAGGCCTCGAGATCGGACGTCACCGAGGGCTGGGGTTGTCGCGCCCGCCCTCGCCGCCGCGCGCAGGGAGGGGCGGGTCAGCCATCTTGGGCTCGCCGGGCCGTGCCTGCGAGCGAGCGGGCGGGGGAGGGAGCGCCCGCCCTGCGGAAGTGCCCTCACTCCCCGCCGCCGAGCCCAGCCCCGCCGGAGCGCGCTCAGGGCTGCCCGCCGTCCCCAGCACCGCCGCTACCGAGGAGCATGGCAGGGCGGCTTCCGGCCTGTGTGGTGGACTGCGGCACGGGGTGAGCGACGGCCCGGGCGGCCGCTGACAGCTCGGTGCCGCCCGGGGCGGGGCCGGGCGGGTTCCGCCGCTGCAGATGGCGGCGGGGGTCGCGCTGCCGGCGACGGGGCCGGGCAGCCGCGCCCGAGCCAGCCGCTGCGGTGCCGGTAGCGGGAGGGCCGGGCCTGGCCGGTTTGGGGGAGCAGCCGGGTGCCTTCCACTTTGCTCGCTTTCTCCGTTGGGCTCTTCGTGGCCGCCCGGCGGCGAGGGGCGTCCCGGCGCGGCCCCGCTCCCCCGGCGTCAGCCCGCGGCCCCGACAGCCGGCTCGCAGCGGGGCCGCGCCGGTCGCTTCCCGGCCCGTCCCCTTGTTCCCGCGGAGCCCTCGGGCCGCCCCGCCGGCTGGGACTGCTTAGAGCAGCCGTCTCCGGCTTCTCGGCCGGTGACCGCTGGGGTGCGGGGCACCCTGTGCGGCTGCCGGAGCCGGGGGTGGCGAGAAGGGAAAGGATCCCGCGGCTGCCGTGTGAGGCTGTCTGCGAGCTCCGGAAATGCCCCGGCTGAGAGGAGTCACCGTCTCGGCTGCCGTCTGGGGGGATCGCATGGTTTTGGTTTTGTTCTTTTTCAATTTTTAATATGTGGATAATGTCATTTATTCTGTGTTACTTCTCTCTGTGGAAGAAAAAAAAAAAACCCCTCCCCCTCCATCGAGCAAGCGCAGAGGAACTTCCTTAGTTTTGTCAAAGCCTCTTCCTGCTTTCGGGCTTTTATACCTTATAAGGCAGTTTTCGGTGTCAAACCTGAACCAAATCCGTTTTAGAAACTCTTCTTTTTGCTTAGCAGCAACCAGATGATGAAGAGCATGCGATGCCAGGGACGTATAGCATAAAAAGTCATTTGGGAAAAGGCCTTCGGGATCCAGACCGCCCTTTCCTCCGTGGGCATGGCTCCTGGAGGCTTTGGACTGGGGAGCAAAGCCCTTAGAGGTGTCTGCGGGAGGCCCACCTGGAAGGGCTACGTGGTACCCCTTGCAGGAGCACACTCAGGAAGTGAAAACCGCGCTGTGACCTGCAGTCTGCAGGGTGATAATTTTAAGATGAACTATTTCACTTTAGGCATTATGCATCAGGCTTTAACTGGAAAGTACTGGTATATTTTTTAAGGCTTTTCCTCTTTAACTTCTCTTTTGCTTTCACTTCTTGTCCATCTTGCTAACCACAGTCAAAGAAGTTCTCAGTGACTGCAGTGTAGGTGCAAATATTTATGCTGCTCTGAAAGGGCATGTTCATTTGAAATCCAGGCACTCGTTTATTGAAAGCATGTACTTAGCTTCCCTTCAAGAGAATCTGTTTGGTGCAGGACATGAATAAATTTGTCTTTGAGAAGAGAAGCTATACATATGTCTAGAACATCTGCATGTTTTAACAGTTGTGTGATGAATTCATACCTGTAGTTAGAGAAAGAATTAAAATCTTGAATTTTGTGGAATGAAGGAAGGCTAGCACAGCGAGGATGAGGATGTGTAGCCGAGTTTAATGGAAGTATATGTGAGTGTAACGTGATGTGTATATGCACTGTTTAGCTTTAAAAACAGAAGGTCTGTAATGTACTCTGCTACATGCCGCTGGAGGCTTTTTCCCATCCCATGGATTTGTGCATTGCAAATAGTCCTGTTAAAATTAGCCATTACTTATTTAGAGGTTTGCAAAATATAGGTTTTGACCACTGGAGTAGAGAGATGCACTTAGAGCTTTTGTTGGTCGACACGCTAGCATAAGAAATGACTTTGTCTTTAATGTGAGAGTGGTATACTGAGGGACCTGAGTGCTAAAACAGATGTTCCCAGGGAAAATCTGAAACTGCTTCATTAATCAGTCTCAATGCATGAGGTGTAGTACTCTGTAATGATCCTGAATCTGATGTTGACCATGTCTCGCTCTGGTTTTTTGATTTATTTCCCACCCAGTCTTGCAAAGATCTCTCTTAAGATACTGTTATATTGTGCAGCTGTATTTTTTTATTAATGCAGCCCAACCTATTCTGCTCTCCAGGCTTTTCCTTTCTGGTGTGCTTTGTAGTCCAAAGTTGTTCTTCCCTGAAGTTCTGTTTTAGAAAACTGGGGACAAATGTTTTTTTAGTGTTGGAAACATTGCAGAGTGTTAGGGTTGTTGGAATTCATTGATTTCAGTATAAAGTGGTAAACTTACCTAGGAAAATGTAATACTTGAGATACAGAAGGAATGGGTGGGTAGTAGTGCAGTGGGATGTGATGGCATAATCATGCTCATAGCTTTGTCTTTTAATTGGTGCAGCCCTCCCAGCCCATCTCATTTTGTGTGTACGAGTGAGAACACGGCACAAATTATGTCAGCTTTGTGGTCTGCGGAGATCAGTTGAGGTCTCACCTAGGGTACCATCGTGTCTACCAAAATGAAAGCAGACAAGTTAAAGATAACCCCTGGAAACAGGAAAAGAAAGGTTTCAAAATACAGCTAAGGCAGAAAGGTTGAAAGGAGCTGCCTTCTTTAGAATAGGCAAGGCTTTAAAAGTACACCATTATTTCAATAAGTAGGTGTTTTTTAGAGGGAGGGGATGATCATTTAGAGTCCAAAGAGAATTTACCCTAATCAGCAGAGGCAGATGTAGGAGAGTTATTAAGGGTGTCTTCTGACGTGTCTTGTGCCTGTTGCCACAGGTTCACTTTGAGATCTGGGTGGGTTGGTGTTTTGTGTTTTGTGTCTGTTCATTTTTGTCAGCTAATATTGAGGGGAAGGAGATGGATGAGAGAGGTGGCAGAGTTGTGCTTTTTGGCATCAGCCTACACAGATTAGGCAAATTTTAAGAACCCCTTTCAAACCAGAAAGAGACAAAAGTGCAGAAGAAGTTGGGGAGATCATGTGATCCCTGTCGTTTGAGGTTTTCATAGGTTAGTCAGACTTCCTTAGAGTTTGTCCAAGTACAACATGTCATGCAGCTGGAGCTGGCAAATGGGTGAAGTCAGTGATGTGATAGACTATAGGTGCAGCAAAAATTCTTCCAGTGTTATATTTGTTATCTTGAAATTTGCATTCTTTGCTTAAGCAAACCTGATACCTAGACAATAAGGTAACTGATACGAGTAAGAGCAGGTAAATACTTCATTGTGGCTTTAAAAAGCTATTTCTTTGAAGCAGTGTCCTCTTAATTACACAGTAAAGTTAAAGTTACAGGCATGGAAATGAAAAATCTGAAGAGCTCAGGTAAAGACAATTGTTAAAACAAGATTATTTTAATTTTTTTTCTATAATTGATGGCATTTTCTGGTTTAGTTCTAAGTATGTTGTTGTTTTGTTGGGAAATTTATAAAATAACATTGTGGACCTTCTTGTGAGGGAGTGTTTGTCCATGTTAATACTGAATTTGATTTTACTTGGCTGCTCTGAGCCCCCTTCTTTCCACAAAACATGTGTGCCATGTCTCTCAACAATGACCTGTGAAGTAGCACCCGTGTGCTGTTCTCTTCATACCCTTCAAACACTGGTAGGTTTTTATTATGTTCACTAACTTGGCGTGTATGCTGTGAATGAGACTTCAGACTGTGGTGTATCTAAGGATTACTTGCATTTTAAAATAAAAGTACAAAAAAAAAGGAGAAAGGAAAAAAAAAAAGGAAAATGGGAGTTATTTCCATAAAGTATATGAACAACACACCAAAGAAAGCAAAATGCTCTTGCTTATCTTTTCATCTCTGTAGGCTGCAGTCTTTTGCTCTGTGGTTTTTGGGTATTTGAATAGTTCCTGCTGCCTGTTCTATAGGCTAACACATCACTGCCTGCAAGTCATGATTAAAAGCTCTTCCTACGCCACTTCAGAATTTGTCTTGATAAGGTTGACAAGTACATTTTAGCTGTGTCTTTCTGTGTGAACAGATTTACTTTTTTTTTTTTTCCCCTTGGTATAAACTTTTATAACACTGAATTAGCTCATTTGGAATGTCATATAATTGCAAGTGTTTAAATTAATGACTCTTCAACTGAGCTGAAGTGGCTGTGTAACCTACTGCAGCTCCAAAATGAGAACTTAATTTTAGAAATGAAAGTGATGTAAAGAAAATTGTATTTTCTATACCAAACGTTCTGTTTTCTGTAGGCTTGTGTGCTGTTTTTCTGTGGCTGTCCTGTGGATCCATTGAGTGCAGTGTGTCACTGGTAACTAGCTTCTCTAATGCACCAAGAGTCTTTTGTTGGTAGGGTCATGTATGTTGCTTAGCCTTCTCTTGAGTAAATTGGTTACGTGATTGTGTGTGGGGAAAAAATAATAAATAAATCTGTTGTCTGATATCTTGCTTTCTTGTATGTCATCTCATGCCAAGGTAGGCCCCTTTTTCACTTCCCTTACTCAGGTTACAGAAGATGAGTGTGTTTGGAATGTTTTTTCCCTTGTTTTCTGAATACTAGGGGAGAATTAAAGGCTTCAGAGTTGACTAAAAAAGACTTGTTGTTTGTGATGGGAGCACAAGAGTGCCTTGATACCTCACAGCAGTCTGGGTTCCCTCTGAGCTGAGAGCCTGGAAAATTGAGTCTGCTCAGGATTTCCAAGCTTTCTGGATGTGGAGTTGAAAGCTGCTCTTTGAAAATGAGTCACATAACTCTTGAGAGTGTCTTGGCTGTTCAATTTCTGCAATCGCTGTTGCTGTGAATGAAGGAAGGATAAACTTGGGCACATGAAACTTCAGAGAAGCTGAAGTTGGCTGGTGCTCAGATGCTGTGCACAATGGAATGAGCTTTTCATTGGGGGACTTCTCTACAAACCCCCCTTCTCTAGTTAATCTTCATGCAACACCTGTAGAGCTTCACACTCTTTAAGTAGAGCAATGTATTAATGAGTTGAGTGTCTTCTGATGTCTCAGCTGGAACCAGGATTGTGTCTCTGTTGGAACTAGGATTGCATCATTCTTTTTCTCCTGGGTTTTGACCTGGTAGTGTAAATGATTACAAGATCCACGAAAAGCTAATAATCTTCAATAGACAGCAAAGATAGGAGAGGTGAAAAATCCAGTGCTATAAAAACAAGGTAAGGGGAAGTAACAGCCTGTATTTTGTTTACTCTACAACATTTTTAGTGTCTTTAGTACCTTGAAATTATTTCTTCTTTCCCAACATTCCAGACATGGGTTATTTCCACAGATTTTCAAATCATAACTTTTATTTAGTATAAATATTTCAGCACTGCAGTAGCAGTTAGTATTTCAACTGGGTACTTTGTCATGACCTTTTGTGGGTTCCACTGTTCATGAAAACATTCTCTTTTGGGATGAATTTTCTCTGTTGTGTCATCCTACAGGTAATTTTTCAGTATGGAAAGCATGAACAAATAATTCCTTAATGGTATGTGGAAAAAGTATTCTTCCAGGTTTCTGAGAGTATCTTTTGCTTGCTAGTAGCTGAAGTGGTTAGGTAGTGGGGGAGAGAAGAGGGAAAACGCTTCATCCTTAACATGGAGAAAGGAATTATGCTAGATTGAGAATTGTGGTTTAATGCCTTTTCTTAAAAATAATTGCAGGTAGATTCTGAAGACCCACGATGGCCTGAAATGATTCTAATACTACAATTGATGTTGGAACAGAGTGTACAACAGAATTGAAAATAACAGGAATTTAGTGAGGGATATATAGGTATATTCCTATACTTACACACACACATATATTTAAACGTGTGTGTATATATTTTGGAATTCCACTATAGGAATCACTTTCCATCTTATTTGAGTGTGTCAGAAGCTATCCCAAGATGCGTGACACATTTCTGTACTTCTGTTTCTGCTTTTCTTTTCCCCTGCATCCCACTTGTGCTTGACAGAGATATATAGGTAGATAAATTAAAAGGGGGAGGGCATGGGGACAGATGGACAGGCAGTGTTTCTGAGTAGAGGGCAAACCCATTTACATCCATGGACTGAATCTGTAAAGTTACTGATAAATGAGCTACCTTCTGTGCACAGCAGAGCTCCTACTCGTGTGTGCATGGGAAGCTGGCACAGACACCGAGACCAGAGGCAGGCTCTGGTTGTGAGGAGAGGTTTGAGGTGTGGGAGTGTGGGACTGGGAAGGTTCCCTTCTTGTTTTCTAGTTGTTTAGTATCTGGCTTGAACATTCTGCCCATCAGGTACGTTGAGTGCATGAGTATGATGGGCATTGCTTATCTACATTAGTTGGAAATCCAGTTTCTAGGAGTTCAGAAGTACTGTACAAGTTTCTGAGTAGTAATCTATCCTCTGTATTATTTTATAGACACATATGAGAAACTTTGTAATTGGGTTTTTAGTTTATGCAATTTAAATTTCAACATAATGTTTCAACATTTAGTTTCATCATTGCAGACTTTCTTTGGGAAGTGCAAGAGGGCTTTGACAATTTAAACCCAACTTTTTAAATTTAATTTTGCACAAACATTCTTCATTTAAAGACTTTTAGGAGAAATAGTAAGTTCAAAGGTAAAATAACGAAAAATATATTTCAGTTTGTGACAAATGGAATTCATGAACTCTTTTCTTCTTTGCTTAGGAAAAGGAATCTCTATGCTTTAATTTTAAATTTTGTTTTTGTCACTGAACTGAAATATATTTGTGTGTACCAGTCCAAGATAAATCATCCTTGGGTAGATAATTAAAAATACCAGTTTGATTTCAAATTTGTTAGTGTTTGTAGCAGGATTATTTTAACCATCAAAATGAAGCATCTGCCCTTCCCAAGTGCTAGTGGTGATATATTGCTTTCTTTTTTTTCATTAATTGTCAATGAGGATTATATCAAAAATTTAAAAAGTTGTCATTTCATCCACTCCCTTAATGTAGGCTATAACATAATTCCATTTCCTTTCTTTTTGTTCTGATCATGAGTTTGCATTTTTAAGACTAGACATGATGAATTTAGGTTTTTTTTCCCCCCCTAGGGTTTCCTTTTTCCTCTCTATTATTCTCTTGTGGTCATTGCAAGTGTTTGCAGCTGTGCACAGGATGTGTTTTGACATGCTCGCTCTGTACTGAGCAAGATGCAGACTGTTGCTGCTTTAGTTTGATTGTACCCTGCTGTCCATGAGGGAACCCACATTTTAATTCTTCAGTTGATTCAGTATCTCTTATCTGTTTTTCAGTATCTCTTATCTATTTTTCAGTATTAGCACTTTATTTGTCATGACTTGCCTTAGGTTTGTGTTATCATCTGCAAGAGCTTTCACAATAGAACTGCTTGCCTATTTGCAGTCCAACTTCAGAATCTCTGTGATCTTAAGTGAGACCTGCTTTTTATACTTAAAAAAAAATTCAATGGTATGTTTGTGCCCACAGCTTAGTGGGGCATTTCTTTCTACAAGACAACTGGAAGTACTCTTTTCTTAGAGGCATGGTGTAACATAAATATGTAAACTGGTGTTTTAACGCAAGCCTGTTGTTGATGGAAATCATTTGATTACCTGCTGAAATGAAGTGGTAAGCAGCTACTGGGCAGATTGGAAGTGTTCTGAGGCTTGCAGCATGTGCCTTCTCTTCTGTTCATGCTCTGTCCATTTGGTTTTGTTTTACCCTCTGCTCAGATTGGGGTGATGGTGGTGATAGTATAGTAGCTGTTGGTTCAAAGCTGGAGCTTTCAAGTGCTGAAGTCGTACAAATAGCAAGTAGAAATGCTCAACTTTTTTTATTTTAAATGTGGAATAACTTTACAGTTTTAGCCACTATATTGTGTTAACTTCCCAAGTAAGTCAATTACGGCTCTTTCTGCATCAGCTGACTTAGATTTTACCTGTTTAATTTCTTCAAGTGCAAAATTTGTCTTTACTTGGGAATGATGTATTTGTTAATTTAATTTATCCCTTCTTGTTTTATCTGTTGAAAAGTATATACAGTTAATCTGTTCTTATCTGGGGTTTGTGTTGTGGGTTGTTTCATTTTCTGGTTGGGTTGGGTTTTCTTTTTGGTGTCCTGATGAATGTTTGTGCAGTGTTCAGCTTATTTTGGGCAAACGAAAGTTGCCAAATTAATCTCCCCCTCATAAGTCATTTATACTATTAAGTAAATAGTCGTGCACACTTCTAAACTTTTTGGGCATTCTTTCCTCTTTATTTGGCATATCACGTGGAGTCAGACTATGGAAAATGCTCAGAAAACTTGCATAGAAATGAGAGATTAATTTAGTAAAAAACCTAGCAGTTTAGGTTAGTACTGTGTGGGTGTGGTGTGTAACACAGGGGCAGTGTTAAGACACTTGTTAAAATGAATTGGTCCAGAAGTCTCAGAGGAAGCAGTGAGTAAAAAGAGAGCATTCTGCTTTTGCCAACACAAACTATTTTCATAACACAAAGATAATATCCAAAGCCATTTGCTCTTCTTACTTTGAGGAAAATGTAGTCGAAGGAAAGCTAACTTTATTTTCTGTGTTAAAGTACATGTCAGCATGAAATATTTGAAATGGATTTTACAAACATGAATAAAATTGACCAGGATTACAGACTTAGATGGTAGTATCATTAGAATGCCTGAACTTGGGAGCTTGGATTTTGTTAGTCTTCACCACGAAGCATGGGCTGGTTTTCAAGTACACTTTTCATGACTCAGTCATAAGCAAGGGTCTCTTGATAAATGCATCTTATTTTCCTAAGTTTATTTCTTGGAAAGAAGAACTTTTCCAGAGTCAAATTGCCACTGCTGTTGGGGTTTGTGGTTTTGGTTTGAGTTTTTTTTGTTGTTGTTGTTGGGGATTTTTTTTTAATTAAACATAGACTAAACTTGAAAGTTGGCTCTCTTCTCTTTCATCCAAATGTTACTAAATGTAGAAGCTGCACAATGTGGTGGCTTCTGCTGTTTGCTAGCCTGGTGTAAAAACTGTCACCCGGAGACTCTTATTACAATGCCTGGGAATTTATTCCAAATGCTGTGTAGCACAGGCTGCTTCTGCACTTTCCATTTTCTTCTTAGTCATACACCTGGGGGGTTCTGGCTGTTTGTGGCCATGGCTTAGTGGGTTTTGCTACCTGTTTTAGCTAGATTTTGCTAGTAAGCATTACAGTCAAGTCTGCGCTTTGAGTTGTAGCTGCTGATAATAAGCAGCACTGGATAAATAGTCTAGACAAAAATACAGATACTTTTAAAGATAACTTTTTTTAGAGGTGAGTTTTTTTCCTATTTGGGAAATAAATGCTTGTTAGAAGCATTTATCTTGCAAGCTGCTTTTGAGCTCTCTTTAAATTGCACGTCACTTCAGTCTGCTTATGGTTTGTTTTACTGCGACAGAGTATGTGACAACGTTATTTTTTGTCAAGTTGAAAGTTCTTATTCAAGGGGACTGATATTTCTGGGGGCAAATGCTGTAAGAAAATAGTTTCAGATACACAGTAATGCAGTTAATTCCAAGGCCTGGTTGCAGACCGCTGGATTTGTAACACCTTTGGTGTCTAGGTGTCCCATATGTCACTGAAATACTCCCTTTTACCATCTGTCTGTGTGTCTCATCTACAGTTCAAAAAGATTTTTCATCTGAGAGCACTTCTAATCTTGTGTGCTTTTTCTATTTTTAGAGCTAATTCTTTGGCTTTCACTATTGATTACTTAAAACATTTTTGAGCAAGTGTTTTAAGACTTGACAGAAGCAGTTGCTATTTAAAAATGCAAACTAGTGATGTGTAAAAGGTAATACATTAGCTAAAGATAGAAAAATATGGGAAGCGTTACTCTTTTCGAAGTAGTCTTCTATCTTTTGTGTTATCAAGGACATTTGAAAAAAGGTAAACTAATTTATTAATACAAGTCCCATTTTCCTAATATAATCAGTTCCTTCAGGGACTTCTGATCTGCTGCTTAACCAATTAGTACCTGATGCTAGAGCTGGGACCTTTTGAAAGGATGACTTTCCTCTTTCACCATCATTTTCTCATTATTTTTCTTTACAGGGATTTGAAAAGTAAATACTCTTTAGGCTTTTCAGTCTCATCTGGTGTACAAGAAGGATCATAGAAGAAAAGCAACAAATAAAAATACAAAAGCTTGTTCAGACTTTTCTGTCACACGAGGATCTATGTATGGAGACAAGGGTCTCATCCATATCTGAGAAGTGTTCTGCTTCTTTTGAAAGCAGCTTTGTTACCAAAAGACATCAGGTGGTAAAAACACTGTATCTATCTTATAAATTCTGCCTACATAGAACATACCCAGTTAAACCAGGCATATTAAGTATATTAAGCCCTTTTGGATTTAAGCCTTCGATGACCAGACTGTCTGTAAGGAGCTGGGGCTTGAAGAGCAGAAGCCATTTCCATTCTATTTAAAAACTCAGGGGTTTTGCCCTTTGATTTATTTTGAACATACTGCCCCACGTGTGTCCCTTAAAGAATCTCCCCGCTTGCTGAGCTTTTCTGTAGTGCTTTCTACAACCCTCTCACTTGTTTACAATTTTCCTAGAGTTAAGGCAACGTAGCCAGCGATGATTTTGCACACTTGCAACATTCACATGCTTCAGTGAGCTGAAGTTCCGTCTGAACTGTCTTGGTCTGCATTCCCTCAATGGCCTGCTGTGAAACAAACTGTAAAATAGCCTTCCTTTGTGTCTTTCATTTTGAGCCTTCCTAACAATGTTATTTACTTAATAGTAGTTTAAAGATACAAGTAATGCTTGAAATTTCGTACATTGAAGTATTAGAGAAAAGTCCTCTTCTCTGCAACCATTTAAACCGTTTCTCTGTAAAATTTATTACGCAGCAAAGTATCAAGCTGATGGAGGACATCTACATAAACTGATTTTACTTTAGCAAGCAGATTCACATTCAAATATAATGGTCCTTGCTGGTGTTCAAGTAGTATATATGTAGAATTTATTTCAGTGGTGTCTTGAGGGAAGGGAGATTATGAGATGGGATTTAAGTTGTGAGATGTTTCACCGGCCACGCTAATGAAAGCCGTTCACGTGTAAAGGCAGCAGACTTCACAAGATTCTTCACTGTTCTTTGTTTTACGTAATTGAGGGCTCTGGTTTTGAAATTTCTCTTTGCTTTTGGTTGATCCAAAGATATAGCCCCATGCAGCCTTTTTCCCAGTTAAATTCTTTGGGTTTGACCCATAAAGGAGCTTCAGAAAGCTGTGAAGTAAAATCCAAGTTGATGTGTTCGTCTGCTTGGCACGGGATTTGAAGATATTAGTACCTAAGTGGGAATTGTTTAATCAGGACAACAGAAACGCCAGGTTGCATTTAAAATTTCCAAGTCATGGGCAGCTGGTTTCAAACTGCAGCACAATAATTTAATGAGGTAATGATTCCCAGGCCTGAAACTCCTGGTACCAGTATTGCATTCAGAAACGAGCAGGGATCACTTCCTTTAAACCACTCATCTGTTGTTGTTTCTTTTAAATGTCCAGTATGCAGTTGTATGCAGCTGTTAATGTGTGCTGATATATTTTTTTTACTCCCATTTATATAATATCACTTGGAAAACTCAAAATTTCTTCCAGGAAGCAGTATGTAGCATGTCTGTAAGGTGTCCATATCCACACTGCTATGGTCATGGAATGAAATAACCAAGCAGTCTTTGGAGTAGAGATCAAAACTCTCATTGTACCTCTTCTCAGAGGCGTGTACTGGTTACTGGGCGGTCATCTTGCTTTCTGTCTTTGGCCCTTGTTTCTTGGAGTCAATTCCACATGATGTCAGAAAAGAAATGCAAAGTGCTCTTGCCTCAGGAGAGTTTATAAGCAAATGGCAAGAGCCTGTTATGGGAAATGGGAGATGGGCTCTAAACTCATTTGGATGGAAGAGGATATAGTACAGATGTGCTGCCTGAGCCAGCGTGGCACCTTGCGAAACGGCAGCATCGGCTTCCTTTCAAAAAGAAATGCACTTTCACTTTGTGGAAAACTGAATCCCATCACTGAATGCTAGGCTTCCTTGCCACATGACCCCTTGGACGGGTTCTGCATAGGACTTTTCAGGGGTGTGTTTAGTTAGAGAAACCTTGCTGGGCTCGATGCACAGGCTGCAGTATTCACCAAAGCAGAATTTTAGGGTTTGGTCACACAAGCTCACCCGTGTGCTGGACAGGTTACTGTACTTGGGAACCCCGTTGCTTCTTCAGGGCATGATACAAGGCTATGAGTATGTTGCAGTTTGAGTGGGGACTTGCACAGAAGGATTGCTGTGGCTCAGATGGTGGACAGGAATTCAGAACCATCCTGAAGAGATAGTAATTTGAACAAAAACAACAACAAAAAAGGCCCTCTGAAAAAATATCCATATATATGTGTGTGTGTGTGTGGTTTTTTTCTGCATGAAGGTAAACCAGAAAGAGACCATTCTGATTTCAGTCTGGTCCTGACTTTATTTCCAGAGAGTGACAGCTTTTAGCTCAGGTCATTAGGAGCAGGTGAGGGGCAGGCTATAACTCGGATTTGCTCTACAGCAGTTAAGATCAGGTGACATTTGTCCTCTTGTGCTCTCCTCTGTTTGTGTTTGGCTAACTTGTGTCTTTGCACGGAGCTGTCAGCAAAATGACAAGGCTACAGCTCGCATTGGGCCACTCCATTTTCTGTTGTACTCCTCAGAGCAGCTACACAACTGTGTTACGCACAGAGCAGTTGTCCCTCTGTTCCACACTGTTCTGTTAAAATGGCTAGAGCTAGGGTACATAGCTTGGAAGGACGTGGACAGAGTGACGTTTGTTGTGGGCAGGATAGAAGTGGAGCAAAGGTGCATGGACTCTGTTATGCAGACAGAGGTTCTGTTAATGACATTCTCATTAGAAGTTCTTATCCTAAGTGCAGTTTCCTTTTGGCTTTAAAATTGTCTGCATGACTAATGCAGAAGTAACCTTCAAGTGACATTGCTTTTGTGTCATAGTCTCAGAAACATCTATTCTAGGTGAGAGATCGCGTACAAAAAAATCCCATTAGTGCATTGAGAACATTGTGGAGAGCCTTTTGGCTGTCCTAGGTTCTGTCAGGCAGTCCAGTAAAGTGCTACTTTGCAATTTCAGGATGTGAGTTTGAGGTGGACATGACTCTAGAGAGATTTTTCCACTGGTAACTGAGATGTGGATTATTAGAGTTAACTTAGAAGGAACCTTCTTTAGTTGCTACCCCCACCCCCATCTGTGGTATGAACATCCCTTCCAAAAAATCATATTTTGTTTATCACATCATTGCATCTGCATAGGCCAGAGGATGGTGTGAGAGACCTCTCAGCCTTTTGAAGGAAATGTTGTGGGGAAGTCACTTGGGAGCATCAGCACCATGTCTGTTGTGGGGGTGGGTGTGTTTGTATCTGGCTCTCTGGATACCTGCACGCTCACATGTATCGAGACTTTGTGGACTGCTTTTGTGTACTTTGCAGATTATCTGCTAAAGTAAATTTGAAGGTGATGATTAGCCAGCAATTATTTTTGCCATTTTTTTGTGTTTCTTGTATTATTTTTTTTTTCTTAAACTAGCTAATAGGCCTATAGAAACACTTCAGATAGCTGAACGTGGAGAAATGCAGGAAAACATCTGAATGATCAAGGTTGAATTCAGGTTTTCACCTTTGGGATTCTGTGTTACAGTTCTGTGTTACAGATTCAAGTGGAAATCTGCTTATACTTTCATATTCATCTGTGCAGTCCTTTGCTCTCTTACTGCTGAGTCCCCCAGATTCAGTGTGGGAAAGCTGAGTCCATAGCTCACTAAATGACACGTGCCTGCCCGTCTCCCTGGAAGTCCCTCCTGGTGCTCCTCAGTGCGATGTAGCAAGCAAGAGAAGCTGTGATTTACTGCAGAACTGTCATCCAACGTTGCTACTGCTTTACGGTATCTTTAAGATCAGGCTTTTTTTTCTGTAGTGGCAGCGATGGCTGCTCTGAAGAAGACAGGGTGTGCCTCATTCCCCTGTGAATCATACATTAGTCAGACACACTTTGCCCTGTAGGAACTGCGCGTGGAAACTGTGTACTGCTGAAATCTAGCTTGCCTCTGGTAGCTTTATTTTTTTATTTTTTTTATTTTTTTTTTAAATGAGATTTAAATATTTACTGAAGTGATAGAGGTAGAATGGATCTGATCAGTCTGAATAAAGCCTCATCTTTGCAAAAGTTAATTTCTTGAAAAAACCCTGCTGTTACTAGATTATGCATTTGGAGAACTGAAGATTTTTATCACCTTTTATTAATTTTTTTTTTTAACTTACCTTTTTTGCTTCACCTATCACATTTTTAAACTCAGTTTTAACTCAGAGTATCTCTGTTTAGTTATGTAAATGAAGCTTACTGTTTACTCAGTGTTCCCCTAGTTGCTGGCAGCCCTGGCTGCTGTCCAGAGCTATAGGTGCAGTTGCCGTATGGATGCTGCAAGAGGCTGTGCCCGAGCGTGGGGATGGAGGGACACATCTGGGGCACAGGAGGTAGCAGTGGGTCCCTTCCCTTCCCTGGCCAGCAGGCAAGCAGTGGTGGCATTCCTGGTGCAGTGGGAGAGTGTGTCAAGTGGCAAGGAAGTCTTGGCACCCTGGACATGTGAAGCATTGTGAGACTACGTTGGAGACTTGCTGATAGAATGCTTTGCTATTCAGAGACCAGAAGCTATGTGGGTGTCTCCCCGCCCCTTTTTTCTTTTTGGAAGCCTAAAAATATGATTTATTGTATTTTTTTTTTGTTATTCTTGTTTCATGAGTCTTGCTGAATAGACCATAGTATTTTTAGATATGCTGATTTTATGTCTGAATGTGGTCTTTTTATGTAAAATGCATCTTTGATTTGACTGTTTTTCTTTGTCTGCTGGCAGTGTGCGTGTGCTGGGCAGTCTCCCACACTGCAAGCAGCTAAGCAGCCTGTGACCTGCAGTAGTTTAGCGCTTGCTTTCCTTGAAATACTGAGTTTAATAATCAAGCCGTTCAAACTTCTTTGCTTGTTAAGGCACTTATGATCTCTCTGTAGGTTTATGTAGCCTTTGGGCTCCAAAGTTCCAGTGTACATTTAGCCTTGAGATCTACATGCCACAGTTGCTGATTTTCAGGGAAAGGTAGTAGGAGTGAGTCAATATTTGCTGGGTTTCTTAGTCATTTTCTTGTGTCACTAAAAGCCTCTGGAAACAATATAGATATAGTGAACAGTTTTATTCTGCATGACAGGTTATAGAAGTGTAAGTTTGTGGAATTCTTGATGCTTCTTCTAGGAACTAGATATTTAAGAGGAAACTTTAAAAAACCCCCAAACAACAAACCAAAAAACCGCAAGCAAACAACAAAACAAAACCAACCAACCAACAACAAAAAACCCCAAAAGAAAAACCTTGAGCATGCAAAAGCTGAGTTGCATGTCCTGACTTTAGGCGCACACTCTGCACGATACTGATCTCTTCGTGAGATGTGAATTTGGTTTTAATTTATTTTCTGTTCTCCATTATTTATCTTGCTTTGCTTGTGAAATTTTCCCTTTCAATAAACACTCCCTGTTGATCAATATGAAGTGGAGGGGTTTAGGGTTTTTTTTTCTGTTTGTTTTTTTCAGGGCTCCTCCCAACTGTTGCAGTCAAGATGAGGTTTACAGCTTTAAAAATACTTCTCTTGCAAAGCATTTTTGATGTTAGATGAGGTCCTGTGCTAACCACTATATATATAGACAAATATACCTTTCTTTTGAATATACTGTCCCAGCACTAATGTGTGCAGTTAATGTCAGGGATAGAAATAGCGTAGGTGTTAGCGGACACGTGAGCAAGTTGTGAACCTCTGGATCAGTAGCATCCCAGCAAAGCTACTGCAGCAGCACTCCTTTTCTAGCCTGTCAAAACCAGCCTCGTACTGTATTCGTTGCCAGGTGTTGTGCTGTGTTATTGACATAAATTTATGGGTTGTTAAAGTCAGTGCTGCCTTGTATTGCCTAAGATGTTCCAGGTTTCTATCAGAGTGCTGAAGATTGTAGAGGTGCTACTACAGCGTATCCACGCTGCTGCTGAGGGTGCTGATTCAGTTAGTCCAGCTGTCTGACTGCATAGAGAGAACTTTGTCGTGGCTGTGTTTGTTAAAAACTTGTGCAGAGGCTGTAACTCTCAACTGTAGCATGCATTTCGATCTTCACATTTTAGAATTTGCCCATGCTGTTAGGTCTTCTGTGACAATAGCTCCTAGCAGCTGGACAGCTTTGGTACTGGCAGCTTTGTCGTGATTTTTCATGAATATGTTAGTAGTTTCTTATGTTTCCTTACATCTTGACAATGAACTGATATATATATATAGCCATAGCAGAGCCTGGAAATTGGGGTAGGTAAAGGTGTGTAGTTCTGTTCCTCTTGCTTTCCTTTATCTTATTAAACACATTTTCATGATTGTTTTCCATTTGTTAAATGGAATTTCTTTTGTTACCACTGTCATTATCAGCTGTCAGTATTTGCCACCCAGGATAGTACATCTTGGGAAATGTCTGTGAAAGAATGATGCAGAATGCTTGAATGCTTGTGGAGCCCTGCCACATGCCCAGCTGGCAGGCCATGGGCAAGGGAGTTTTTTTCAGCTGTGGTTAGCAGTTACAGAACACTTCTATCACTAACACCATATGAAAATATTTCAATAGAAATGCTAACTGCTGAGCAGGGAGGAGCTGCTCTGACTCCAGATTGTACTCTTAAGCATTGATAAATTGAATTCTATACCTCGTGTTCTGCAGTCAGATTTTAACAGAAGTTAGCAAATGTGCTAGATTTGTGGTAAGGAGCTTTGTTTTGCCCTTTATAAAAGAGAAGTTCTTTGGTTGTTTTTGTTTCGTTTTTAAAGGAAAGTCAGTGTGTCTTTTTGATATCCCTTTTTTTTTTTTTTAAAAAGGGATATTTTTGGTATTTGTGTTATTAAATATTATAACCTAGCCTTTTTTTGTCTCAATAGGTATACAAAGCTCGGATATGCCGGTAATACTGAACCCCAGTTCATTATTCCTTCATGTAAGTATTTGTTACTTGTGTGTGAATGCTGAATTTGCTCTCAAGTTTCTATGTATGCATGCTATGTAAAAAAGGCAGATAAAAATGAGTAACTTGAAAAGACCTCTGAGTGATGACACAGTGGTAGCATGGCCCTGTTCTGTTTTCCCATGGATGCTCAGTTTCAAAAGACACATTCATTAAAATAGTACACTTAACATTTGAAGTCAAGTTAATTTGCTGGAAATGGAAATCCTATTAAAATGCAGGAGCATGGCTGTATTTAATAAGAGAAGAACCTTCTAAGAAATAATGATTTATCAGGTAAAAGTTCAATTGATTATAACTAGAAATGAAAAATTTAAAGTCAGGTGGTTTAATGTCTTCAGGGTTCAAAATGTAACACTTTCCAGGTATTTTTAGTATAGCAGCTACGTTAATTTACTATGTTTTGCAAATAGAATAAGAAAAAAAATAATTCTTTGTTTTTTTTTTTTTCAATGTAAAATTGGGTATGTATTCGCTCCCTGTCTTCCCAGCTGTTTCTCCCACTTGAAGTGATATGGTTCTGCTCTAGAGAGTGGAACTCAATCAGCTTCCTTTGGAAATGCTTCACCTTTGACCTCCTACACCACTTGGCATTTTGTCCTTGTTCATCTGTGCCAAAGTAATCATGTATTACATCCTGGTAAAAAGGAATAATTAGTACACCCAGTTTTCCTTGTAAATGCAACAGGAAAAGAGCTAGAACTAATAATACTTAAGTGTAGTCACTGTAAAATAGGACTTGGTTGTTCAGGCTCTATGTTAATTTTTCTAGGAAACAGGTTTCAGAAAGCAATTTTCGTGGAAAGCTAAGGTTAAGTCAATGCATTCTCCTATTTTCAAGTGGGAGAATCCTTTCCATCTCTTCTGTATTGGCTTGTAATATGTAGTTATTTGATATCTTAATTAATTTTTGTGTGTTTTGTTTTGTGGTTTGTTGTTTTGGTTTTTTTTTCCAAATGAACTTAATTTGGTTTATCTCAGTGGCATATAAAATATATGCTCTACAGTTCCATTTTTCACACAAAAACTAGTTTTAAGAGTAAGCAAAAAAAGTCACCAAAACGTTGGAAAAAAACCTTTACATCCCTTTTTAAACTTCATAGCAGTCTTTAAATTAAAAACAGGCAAATAGTTATTTAATTTCAGATAAACAGAGTTTACATACTTTTTCTGCATCTTCAGATTTGGCTTATTTAATTTCAAAATCACTTTTTAGGTCCAAAAAGAGGAGAAGAGATACCATGGCACTTAAAACAAATTCTGGGAATGAAATGACCTGTCAGATCATTAAGCAGAGAAATTTATTCATCAGGGATGCTATTAAAGTAGAAAAGGGGGAAATGAGGGGGTTTTTGACAACTTTTTGATATAATGTGTATTAAAAACCCAACACTCTAGTCTAGATGCTCCTACAGCTGAAATGGTCCTTGACTGCAATTCTCCTAATGAAAATGGCATTGTTCTCATTTGTACTGTAATCCAAGTTAGATAATTACACTAAATGCACAAGTTTGCATTAAGCCTCTGCCTGAAATGAAAGGAAATAGCACTGCTATAAATCCACATCAGAGAAACAAAAAGAGAGTATCGCGGTGCCCAGTTTCAAAGCAAAATGTTACCAAAAAACCTGGATCTTTTCAAAGCACTTTGGTGTCTTTAATTTCCTTAATATTATCCACAGTGGAAAAATGGTTTTGGTTTCTCATTTCTCACTTCCAGGAATGGTGGTTGCATTTTATCAATTTGATTCCCTAAAATAGGTTTGCTGTTAAACAGGTCCAAGCAGCATTCCTTCTGCCTTGTTCACTTGCTCCTTATCTTATTCACTCCTGCTCTTAAAAGATTTTTATCTCCTTAAATTGTGTACTTGATTCAATTCTGAATATGCTTCTGTAGAGATGATAAATGCTTACTTGAAAAGTGAGGTAAATGAGAACATATTGGGCCAGTTTTTTTAAGAGGCTCAGGTTCCCTGCTTTCTTCCCTGCTTGCTTTTTAGATCTTAGCAGGTGATTAATTTTGCTTGATTTTTATTCACTCAATCCTTTTTTTCCTGATGTATTTTAAAGTAGGTGTCAACTTCTTCCTATTACCAAGTAGTTCTCTTGAGTGATCATCCTTTTCAGTTTATCTGTGATAGTTTACATGTTAGATGGCCTTTTCTTTACCTTTAAAAGAAAAAAAAAATGGCTGTAGTAGTAGTTAAACGCCTCAAATCAGTTTTTGTGCTTATGTCCTCTTTTTTTCTAAAAGGTCTTAATCTTGTGCCAAGCAAACCAAAGGCAAATGCTCCGAGGTACTGCTGGAGGGCTGCTCATCTTCAGACACAATGGTAGCCTAGCTCTGGTTTCAGCAAGATTTATTTTCCTGTTTGTGTTTTCAGGATATGATTCTTGATTCAGGTTGTTTCCTTCTCATTTCTGACTTCCAAAACAAGGACTGAACACGTTAGCCTCAAGGCTGGCAAAATACTGAAAGCTCCCATCTTGGTTTAGGCTTGTAACAGGGTGAAACCCCTTGAACTGAAAGCTGCTGTAGTCCTGTGGCAAGCGATGGTATTTTACTTAAATTCTGGACAGAAAAATTCCCTAAATGTGTGAGCTGTTTAACAATGACCCGAAAAATATTTGGCAAGACTGTTCTTTTAGCTTGCAACAAACTATGGCCTTGCAACATCTTCCCCATGATTTTAGCTTCTACTTCCTATCTGCCCTCCATGCTGTTTGACTTCCTCCAGGCTTTTGCTTCCTCTCTGCTCTCCTGTGAGCTGCTACAGAAGTTACAATATGATTCAGTATTCTTCCTGAAGAGCTCAAAATAATGTCTTCTGGTTTATCCTGTTCAGTCTTTCACAACATTTAACTTTTTAGTTTCTTTGGCTGCACAGCTCTGCTCTTGTTCTTCTTTATGGGGAGAAGAGAGGGAGAAGGCTGGGGAGAGTCAGTGCCTAGCGGCCCGTTGCCCCAGTGTGCTGTTTGGTTGCCAGATCCCCTAGCTGTGCTGTCCTGGGGGCTTGAGGCTGCAGCAGCCATTCTCCAAACTTTTTTTTTTAATCTCATGGTGAGCAAACAGAACTTCTTACTGAAGGTGAGAATTAGCAAAATAATTCTGCCTTTGAACGAACTTTCAGATCACAACCTTTCAGTAATTGAGGCTGATACTAATGCTTCTTACGCAAACTAATTTCCTGATTTACGTAAAGGATTGTGTTTAAAGGCAATTAATAAGACTTGAAAAAATACAGCAGCTATTGCTGGTGCTGGAGCCCTGGTAGCCTGCGGGCTAATGGAAGAGATGAGGGAAGGGAACATCCGTGTTCCTGTGACATCTAATCACTGATCCATCTTTCCAGGATCCTGTGTTTAGCCTTAGCCAGTATTTTTCTGATGAAACCTTTTTTTTTCTTTCTTTGTGATCAGTAATTGGAAGGAATAAATTGCAAGATACAAGCTCTTAACTTTTGCAAGTTATTCTTTGAAGTAAAGGAGAGATTTACGGCCTTTCTTAAATTCTTCATCCTATTCTTAATGATAAATTAGGATTAGGATTTGAGAAATGAAACAGGTTTTGTAAAAATCCTTTCTAAACATTTAAAGGTGCATTGTGTGGCCACAGAAATTTGTCCTTTTAAAAATACTCCTTTTATTTCTGTCCAATTGTCTTCCTATATGCCTTAAATGTTCGTCTGCTTCTTCCTTCCTGCCACCTTCTGTACATGTGTTTTGCCTTCTTAGTTACTATTCAGTCCCTTATGTGTTATCTCACTTTCATAATATGTCCAAAAATCAAATTGGTGCAAGTGAAGTAAAACATCCATTTATATGATGATGACATGTTTTCTTTCTTTCTCTTTAGACCTTCTATGACTGTGTTTTAAAAAAAAATTATTATTTATTATTATTAGCAGAGTGTGCAGAACATTAACACACTTTTTGAATAAAATGAGGTCTGTAAGGACACCCTGTCTTAGCAATTCTTTTTAAGTTTCATCTCCCTGATTGCATGTTGAGTGCCTAACAACTAAATTTGTATTGTTACTTTATATATCCTAATTGTTTACCTGTGATTGGAATTCAAATTAGCTATGTTTTATTTATCTTTTCTATGCTTACTCCTGAAACAAAGGATGAATACAATAAGACTATTTCTATTTTTGAATGCTGGGTTTTTTTTTTTCAGTGCAATATCTACATTATTGTCTGTGTTCTCTGTTCAAGGTATTGCTATCAAAGAATCGGCAAAAGTGGTCGATCAAGCACAAAGGAGGGTTTTGAAAGGTGTTGATGACTTAGACTTCTTTATCGGGGATGAAGCAATAGAAAAACCAACTTATGCAACCAAGGTATTAAGAGAAATGTTTAAAATAATTTTCCAGTACTCCTTAGAAAGCATCAACTACACAGAAAACATTTTCTTAAGAACGGTTTTTTTATTAACTTTAATGTTATTTTCTCATTAACTCTGTTTTAATGGAAAAAAAGGTTGGGTTTTAGTTTTGTTGACCTTCAGGAGCCTGTGGAAATTTGCAAGACAGTATGTGAATATATTTTTCTTTTGAAGTGAAAGGAGACAGAGTGTTGAGAGGAAGTATCATCACATACTTTCATGTTCCTTGGCATCTTCTATCAGCACCACTGGAGTCAGGATACTGGGCTAGGGGGGACCCTTTGGTTTATTCTGGTGCCACTGTTCTGTTATACTGGGAGAAGTGCAGTGTCCTGTCACTGCTGTTCAAGGTTGGGATCTGAATTTTGAATGCATGTTAGATCAAAATAGGAAAAACCTAATGCAAGGTTGCTTGCACATGTAGCTCATATGGTTTTACTGCAGCTGAAAAGACTGTTGTGTTTGGGTTTTTTGTTTTTGATTTTATTTCCAATTATATTTTGATGTTCTTCTACAACAGTGGCCCATCCGCCATGGTATAGTTGAAGACTGGGATTTGATGGAGAGGTTTATGGAGCAAGTAATCTTTAAGTATCTAAGGGCAGAACCCGAGGATCATTATTTTCTTTTGGTAGGTAAAATTATGTCCTCCTTGGGAAATTGTGTATTGACTAGTAAGAATGTTGTGCTTATTTGCTTAATGATTCTTAAATATGAATATGCTTATCTAGAAAATGAAAATATAAATTATCTGGAGCTTTCCTGACCTGGTTTATCCCATCCATGTTATTTCATTTTCTAAATAGATCAGAGTGTCTGAACTGCAAACTTTTTTCTCTTAATTCCTTCCAAATTGTGTCTGCTTCATCAGTTTGCAATTATATAATGTGGCCACCTAGATGATGTGTATAGAATGTGAAATTTTTGGTGAAATCAGAAGGATTGATTGTCATATTTGGGCAGATTAAATGTGAATTAAGGTCAATGTTATTCTGAAGCATCTGTTACTCCTTGGTATTTTAAGGCCATGGAAATAGGCAATTTGTATTCATGTGATGTTTATACAGTGAGTTTAGAATTAGAGGTGTTGGCCATACTTACTAAAGAACATCTAATGCAACCATCTTCTTGAAACAGGTATAATTTGGTCTGGTTGCACAAGGCTCTGTCCAGTCAAGCTTTGAGCATCTCCAGGGATCAAGATTTCATAACTACCCTGGGCCCCTTTTTCTATATCTTACCACCCTCAATGTTAACTTTTTTCCTCCTAATATCTACTTAGGATTTCCCCTGTTGCAGTTTGTCTCCATGGCCCCTTGTCCTATCACCTTTATGTCTGACTGCCTCCACTTTATACCCTCCCATTACATAGTTGTTGCAATGAAAGAGTGATTCCCCTCTCACCTGCCCCAAATATTCTGTAGCACTGTCCAAAATGTTCTTAGCATACTATGATAGCCTGTTGTATGTTGTTGCTAACCTCTCACAGTTGAGTGCATTTCTACAGCTGATCATATCAATTTGTTTTGTAATGTTTGTTTTCTGAAGAAAACCAGCTATTTTCTTTAATGAGTCACGGAGAAATTTTAAATTGTCATTCTTTAAATGTGCTGACCTGCATCCTTTGACATATTTAGATTGATAGTCCTTGATTCTTTCAAGTGAAATAAAAAGTAATAATAAGCTGACCAAGCCACAGATGGGGCCTTCAGTGTATATTCCTAAGCAGTAATTGCTGTAACATTTTTGTTCAACTTCCGTTTTTCTGTTTTCACTCAAGTCATCATGGTTTTGCAAAGCAGTTTGCATGAATTCTGCTCTTGTCAGTAGAGTTTATAGATTTTCTTAATTGCACCATTTGCTGTTAAAAGCACCCTTTTCACATTACTGTTTTTGCATGCTATTGTTGTTGAATGATTCATCTTTCACAACTTAGGATTTGGTCGTTTGTTTGGTTGGTTTTTTTTTTGGTAGGTTTTTAACATCAAGTGTTTGATTTCAATGCAAGTAAAATTTTTATTTACTTTTTTTCCCCTCCCTCCCACAGACTGAGCCTCCATTAAATACTCCGGAAAATAGGGAATACACTGCCGAAATCATGTTCGAGTCTTTTAATGTTCCAGGGCTATATATTGCTGTTCAGGTAAGGGCAGGGCTGTTGAAAGTTAGAGCTCCAGTCCTGCTTCTTGAGCTAAAACTAATTTCACTATGAAAACTGTATGAGTGGTGTTTGCAATACTTGCATGTACTTTTGGTTAGCAGTTTCACCACTACATGTGCATCGATTCTGTGGTCTGTTAGCCATATTCTCTGGGAACCAAGCTTTGAAGCAGTAGAGTGTAATTAAATAAATACAAAACCCCAACACACCACACCATAATAATACTATTAGGCCAAGAATTGAATCCCTATCAATATGAAGTACCAAAAAAAATGCTTAATGTGGCTAAAAACGCATCAAACAGGAGTCAAAAACTACATTTTTTCAGCCTCTTTTTTGTAAGCTGTTGTGTACATTTAGGATACTACTCAATCAGGTTCCGTGCTGGAAATTACCACAAGGGTGTCAGTCTGGGTGTAGCTGGGAAGGTGAGATCAGCAATGCAGTGCTTTTAAGATTTGTTTTTGGTATGTGTTCTTTTACAAGGCTGTCCTTGCCTTAGCTGCATCTTGGACGTCAAGACAAGTAGGAGAACGAACGCTGACTGGCACAGTTATAGACAGTGGTGATGGTGTCACTCACGTTATTCCTGTGGTAAGTATACATGAAAACTATAGAAAAAAATGAACTGGAGAACAGTTCATCCTGTAACTTCCCTGAGTTTATAGTGATGTAGACTGAAGTATAGCTGGGAATCTTCAAAAATGTCAGGGAATTTCCAGGGTTGTAGGTGTGGGGTTTTGTTTATTTTTGTAATGCAGAAACTATCTAAGAACTCTGCACCCTGAGTTTGTCGGGGTGTATTGTCTTGGAGTGATTTGTCTTAAAAAGTGATTGGCCAAGGCCATGCTAAGTGGCCAGTGAAACTGTACTGCTTTCTTACGTTTCCACTTTGTGTTGCCAGTAGGAATGAATATGCTCTTTACAGTTGTCAGCCTGAAAAGTTTGGAAACTTTTTTGTTTAGCCAATAAATATTTAAAATAGAAATAATACAGAATACCTGAGGCTGGATGTAGTATTGTTTGCAATCTTTCTCCATCTTTTGACCAGTGTTTGGTATTATGCTGTCATGCATCAGCGATGCAATGAAAAAAGAAAAGCTCCTTACTGACAGAAAAAAACCAACCCAAAACACCTAAGATTAATTGATGTTGACTATCTGTCCCAATATACCAAGTTGCTAAAACTAAAAACTGGTATGATCATATGATGTTTTATTAAATAACTAATATGTACAGCTGCAGTTTCTTAACTGTCAAAATACTGGTATGTATTTCCTTTTACAAAGCTACATATTTGAGATTTTTATAGTTTGAATATTTAATAGTAGTCTTTATTTCAAGTGACTGGTAATGTTTATCTCTGCCCATCTTTCCTTGGAAAGTTAAATTCATGTCTACACATTTTTCGTTTCAAAATGAAGTTAGATTGCAATTTTTAAGATTAAAATCCATACAAAGCCTGATCATGCCACAGTAACCTCAATTAAAAAAAGTATTTGTTATATCAAGTAGTAGCATTGGTGGTGATCAAATGTTGTGATGTAAGAATTTTTTATAACTTCGGTGGAATATGGTGGCTAAATCTCTTTTTCAGACTACTTATCCAAGGTAGCATATTTTTGTTAAGATGTAGGAAACAATTGATATTCCCAACCTTCTATAGGTAAACTTTTTTTTTTTTTTTAATTATACTTGGTATTTCAAATTGCTGTTCAAAACAGTTGAACTTCTTCTGATTTCTGGGTTTGTTTAGTTTTTTAATTGAAATAAGAATATCTATTCTATATCACTTGAAGCATTAAGCTCCTTTGTAGAGGGACATTTGCTTGATTTCTGGATTTTTTAAACACATTGAACAAATTTACAGCACTACTATACCTCTTGCTAATTCCTCTTTATTTTATTATTAAAATACTTACCTCTGTAGTGCAGCTAACAATAGCAATGCGTTTTTTTAATGACCTCATTATTTTCTGTGTTAGAGATAACTTTTTATAGAAATGTAAGGTGTATATAAGAAATTTTAAGCATTTAATATTACTGTGATGTCTGTTTGGATGTTGCAGGTCTAGTGAGGTTGAAGGCCAGTCTTGAACACTTTCAGTTTCTGCTTTTAGACCAGATATTTTTAATGCCTCAATACTGGTCCCTAGGACGAGTGTGACTTCTAAGGGTAGACTGATGGATGAGTATGGGCCAGTCTGATGTTCTGAGCAGTCTCAATTCATGTGCTGAAATGATGCATTTTCTCCCTGCTTTCAGAAAATTAATTTTGGTTCATGTGGATTGTAACGTCTTGCATCAGTGGCTGTGACTGCAGAGCCACATCAGTTATTCTAAAATAATATTTCACGATACAAGGTTCCTTGACCTTTTTGGTAAGAGTAACCTCATTTTGAAGAGAAAATAAAGGCCAAGGAATAGTGAGTATAGCTATTTGTCTGCCTTATGTACTAGTGACCTTTCTGTTCCTCCTAACCTTGTAAGAACTATGAACCAATGCAAAGCAAAACACTTTAACAAGTAAAATAAGGCTACTGAAGAATTGGATTTCTGGTAATTAAATGAGCCAGCCTTAAAGGGCTTCAGTCTCAGATCACAGGTAGTGAATAGGAGTTTAGACTCTGTCTTTCTGTCTCCCCCCTAAGCTTTGTTGAAAGGAGTTCTTGTCAGTATCTTTCTCCCAATTATTTTTATTTACAGGCTGAAGGGTATGTGATTGGCAGCTGTATCAAACACATTCCAATTGCTGGGCGAGATATAACATACTTCATTCAGCAGTTGCTGAGGGAGCGAGAAGTAGGAATTCCTCCTGAACAATCCCTGGAAACAGCTAAAGCAGTGAAGGTACCGTGAACGTTGCGGACATCGAGGTTATTTTAGATCAGAGCTTGATACCTATTTTTAAAATGCAATAATCTCTTGAAATTGTCATCCTTCCAAGTAATAATGCTCTGACTAAATAATACAAAAGTGTCTAAATAATAACATGAAATAGCTTGAACCTAGGGTATGCAGTTGGTTAATACAGTTTGGCCTAGAATTTCACTCTTCATTTGTAGTCTTCCCTTTCACCTGCCCTCCCTTATTATCATTATTATTGTAATATTCAGTAGGAAGTGTTCTTGGTGGGATGTATAAAGAGCTGTAATTACTCTTTTTATTCTTTCTGAATGTTGATATGTTCTCTTTTGTAGTACAAAGCTATTCTGAAAGACACTCAGTTTTAAGTACACTTAAACCTGATTTCTGTGCCAATTCTTCAATATACTTTAGAGCTCATTTCTAACCATTATAAAAGTTTATAGAGGAAAAATAGAAGAAAAGTAATTTACCTTGGCAAGATGTGCTGCTTTCAGTGCTGCACGGGAATGATTTGTGGTAGCAGAGCCATTATTTAACTTGTATACAGTAAATGTCAGTTAAGCTGGTTTGGGGGCCTATTTTGTATCTGCCAATTTAGAAGTCTTATTCTTAAAAGTTTAAACTACTATGCTTTTTTGAAGTGCATACCATCTTCTCTGCTGTACTTAAGAAGATACTTCTAACTGTCTGTATTGAATTTTCAGGAACGCTTTAGTTACGTTTGCCCTGACTTAGTAAAAGAATTTAACAAGTATGACACAGATGGTACAAAGTGGATTAAACAGTATACTGGAATTAATGCTATCTCAAAGAAAGAATTTACCATTGATGTTGGCTATGAGAGGTTCCTGGGGCCAGAGATATTCTTCCATCCTGAGGTAAGTTGTTTTGAATTTTCTACACCTTTTGTTTTAGGTGCCTTTTAGATGATAGCATAGAAGGAGTGTTTGCAAACATATAAAGTAGTGATTATCCAAATTTGTATTTCTCCTTATGTTTAAATAGGTAGCAGTTATTGCTGTAAGTCAACCTGGTTTTGGTTCTTGTTTGCTAGTAAAGTTTGTACAAATTCAGGTTGATACCTAAACAATTCATTGAGCTACTAACCCTGTTTTTCTTCTTGCAACTTTTAATAGAATTTCCACATCTCACCACGTTGTATTCTGTGTTTCGTTGTTTTGGTTTTTTTTTCTTACCTGTTGAAAAGTTATGTTTCTAAATATTGTTGTCTTACCTTTATACACAGTCTCTCTTCCAGCATTGAGAAAAATTAAAAGGGAATAAAGTCTTTGCTGCCTTCCCCCCAGCTGATTCACTCTCCATTCTCCCATTGCAGCTTTTTTCGTGTTACGCTGTTTTGCTCCAGTGCTCTGCATCTGAGAAGGGCCATGTATTCTTTGACCTGTTAGGGTTAACAAAACCTAGCTAAGAGAGTAGCTGACAAAATGGATACTTTAGGTTTATTATTATTTCAAACCTTCTATAAACTGGCAGCAAAAATAGCTAACATAACTATTTCCGTTATTAGTTTTCATGACATCTCTAGTATAATAGGGTGGTTCTTTCTCTTCCCTTTTTCTGTTTGCCCCCTTTCCTTTGCAATGTGTGGTCCTATGTGTTGACTTGTCTTTATTTTATTCTTAATTGTAGTTTGCTAACCCTGACTTTACGCAACCTATCTCAGAAGTAGTAGATGAAGTTATTCAGAATTGTCCCATTGATGTTAGACGTCCTCTCTATAAGGTCAGTAGCTGTAATGAGTTTTTTAAAATATACTTGTTTCAGAAGGAGTTTGCTTTATATTGAAATACGTATTTGAAGCTGTTAAAAAAAAAACAACCCAAAACACAAAAAAACCCATAACCAAAAAACAGCAAAATGAGCCTTTTTTCCAGAAATGAGTCCATTATGCAGAAAGCTTTATGTTGTTCACCTGCACTGTTTCAGAATGTCATGTTTTGTTACTCAAACTTGTATTTAAAAGAAAAAGAAATGAGGGAAACAAATCCAAGTGAAAGAAGTGACATGTACTAATGTATAAATGGATTTTAAGGCACAGGCAATTTCAATGTGACAGCTCTTTGTGAATTTATATTCTGCCACGCATGTTACGTAATTTAAAACTTAAAGCATACCTGCTAACTGTAGTTTTAAAAACTGTATTTAGAATTTTAGGTCTGGGTAAAGATGGAGACTTACATTTTCAGATGTGGTTAATAATTTTTGTTATTCAAAACAGAATATTGTCCTCTCCGGAGGCTCAACCATGTTCAGGGACTTTGGTCGCCGTTTACAACGAGACTTGAAAAGGACTGTTGATGCCAGACTGAAACTTAGTGAAGAACTTAGTGGTGGCAGACTGAAGGTTAGTTATTGCAGCTAATGCATTTAACAACCCTTGTTACCTGGAAAATGCAAAGATAACGTCTTGCAAGGATATTCTTGTTCGTGGAAATGTCTTTATTTTCATTTCATGTAGAAGCTTTTCAGAGATTGATACATTGTAGAGAATCGTGGATGGGTATTGAAAAGTATTTATGTAATCCTTTCATTGTAGGAGGCTACAGTACTACACCCCAGGTATGCACTTGTGCTGCCTGTCTCATTATTGAACTCAGTCACCTAATGACAGGATGGGACTTAGGCCTGTTATGTAAAAGAATTTAGTCACTCCCCAGCTTTTTCTGTGCTTAATGCTTATTGATTAGTTGCAAATTGTCTTCCTCAGTCTTTTGAATTTGAGAGAGAGAAAGCTCATTGTTGAGCCACCAAGGTAGTTAGAGGACTGGAGCACTTGTCCTTGAAGAAAGGCTGAGGGAGCTGGCTTGTTTAGAGAAAAGAAGGATTTGGGAGGTCTAGTTAGGAGACCCTCTGTATATGTAGGAGGATTATCAAGGAAGTGGGACAAGGTCTTTGACAGTACATGAGAGAATAGATGTAAATTGAAACAGAAGAGGTTCCACTTGGATAGAAAGGAAAAGCTTTTTCATTGTGGGGATAATCAGGCATTGTAACAGGCTGCCCAGAGAGGTTCTGCAGTCTCCATCCTTGGAATTTTTTGAGATTCAGCTGGGAAAAACTGAATAACTCTGATCTCATAGCTGACTCTGCTTTGAACAGAAGACTGAACTAGAGACATTCTGAGGTCTCTTCCCCTCTATATTATTCTATGATCCTGTGAAACAACTTCATGTTTTCGCTCAACTGCATAATCCTTAATTAATTAAACACTTTTGACCTCTGATGCAACTTCTGTGTTTTTCCTGTCGACTCTCCATACATAAAAGATGCCAGTAGATATAAAACTTATTTTCTGTTTTTTTCCCTTTTAAGGCAAGATTGAAGTGATAATCCTCATTTAATATATAGTTGTAATTTAGCTGGATGAGCTCAAACAATCCTTAAAACTCCCAGCACAGCTTCACAATATGCCACGGAGAGAACTCTGAAATTTCAGTACCATGCAGCTCTCTGGTTGAAGTAACCTAGTTTATTGGTAGTTCTCCTTACTACACTTCTACCACTTAGTAAGGAAGCAGGATATGAATGAGGAATTCTTCCTCCTCCTTCAGAATATTGGGCATTGCAAGTAATCACTGGCTCGCGTTTTGCAAATGTATTATAAATGATTTTTAGATCCTGTTTCAAATCATCAGATTTCAGCTGACTGTACTGAAACAAATTGCTCCTTTCTGAAACTGCTAGATACACTTCCATTTTTGACAAGCACAAATAAGGAATGAAGGTTTGTGTGGATATGAAGGGAAAGGGGCTAACAGGAGTGAGTGGTGTAGTTTTGAAAGGCTTGGCTGACCATATTGGTTCTAAACAAAATTTCAATCTGCAGTCGATGCTTTGTTTAACATAACGACATGAAACTTGAAAATTAGCTTTCTAAAGTGTTTTTTTGAAAGGACTTAGTATGGATCTGTTCTTACAGCTGCATAAATAAACAGTCCCTCAAGAAATTCAGCAGAAAATAGAACGGATAATTGGAGAGGAACACAGTAGTAGAGCCCTTGGGAGACAATTGGTGTGAATGCAAGTATCTCTTAATGCCTGATAAAGTAGATAGCTGGTGATTTATAAGCAAGAGCTGTTTCTTAGTCTGGGTTCTACAAGAGAAAATCTGATGGTATAATTGTAAATTTATGTACACAGCATTTAAGAAAATACTATTTTGTGAAAAGTAAGCTTGAAGTATACACTCCTTTTAAAGATCTAACTTTCACCAGCAAAACTGACTTTCAATGTATTCTTTCCTTTTTTTTTTTTTTTTTTTGTAACCTTTTGTAGCCTAAGCCCATTGATGTACAAGTCATTACACACCACATGCAAAGATACGCTGTTTGGTTTGGAGGATCAATGCTGGCTTCCACAGTAAGTTGGCTGTAAAGCTGAGGACATTTCAATCATTCTGGTGCACTTTCGGAGTTCTTATCTCTCCTTCACTTCGTATGAAGCGCAGTTGGGGGATTTCTGATAGGTCTCAGCAAATACGTCCTCCCTGTCCCTTTTGAAGTCTTTGCGTTAAAGATTTGAAGAGCAAATGAAAGCTGAATGACAGCTTTGTGTAAGTTAAATAGTATATTCTGGTTCTGTGGCAAAATGCATTGTTTGCATTGGTGTTTAGCCACGTGTGATGCAATATTAATTTCAGGACTTCCAAAGGTTTTTTCCCATTTGCTACATAAATGCTAACATTGTTAAAATAAGTTGTGCATACCGTTGAATGATTTTTTAATTGTTTTCTCCTTTCCTTTACAGCCTGAATTCTACCAAGTATGCCATACCAAAAAAGATTATGAAGAGATTGGTCCTAGCATCTGTCGTCACAACCCTGTGTTTGGAGTCATGTCTTAAAGCTGACCTCGGAGGGGTCAGGGATAGGGAGGAGGGGAGGAGGAGAAGTCTTTCTGATTACTTGTTTGTCTGATGGCTGGTATTAAGGTAACAAACATGACTTGACAATAAGAAAAAGACCAAACACAATTAAGCAGGATTATTTTAATAAGTGTCTCAACAAGCGGATGTAGTGGAAAGCCAAAATGATCACGTTTTTTCTTTAGATTGATTATTTGAACCTGTGCGTAACAAAAACAAAAAGTGGATTTTAGTTCTTTCTGTGCCCTGATATTTTGTATATTAATGGATTATCCAAGATTTGATGGGATTTGATGGTGTGTAGATAGTCAGCTCTCTAATGCTTCTGTTGCACCCTTTCATGGGTGCAATGCAGGAGCTTGTTTATATTTCATACTTTTTTATACTTTGAGGAAAAATAAGAATTAAACTGTAATATTTGAGGAAAAAAATTTACCAGTGACCAACTTGAAAGTAAATTAAAAGAAAAAAGAGAAGAAAATAGTCATGACTCGTGCAACTAGTTCTTGCAAATCATGACCAGTCTAAATCCTGGGTTCCATACAATGCGAGTGCTTTTGGAACTAGGAAGCTAGTATCTTGGATTAACCGATGCCTGCTAGTGCTTTCTGATTACTTGGTGCATTTTCATACTATCTCTTGCTTTAAAAAAAAAAAAGAAAAAAAAAAAAGTAAAGACAAGACTGTTGGACCAGTATTGCAGTTCTGTAGTGTCATTTCTAATTAAACCAAATAATCAGGTTATCAAAAATTGGTGTATTTAAAGCCTAACACCATTCCAATAAAGGCACAAAATTTCTTTTTATGTTTGTGTCAGACTTGTTCATCTCCTTCCGTGGGAAGTTGTGAGCATGGGTTCCTACATATCCGCTGTGGTTTTTGAAGAGTGAGATTGGTCTGTCAGGTAGCGGTCGTGATGTGCATTGTGTAAACTGAAGTGTGAGCATTTTAGAGCTGCAGTTTTATGTGTTCATCTAGATAGCACTTACTTTATATAAAACCCAACATCTCCTCCGCTGTTAGGTTCGTTCCTCAACTTTGTTCTGTAACTTTTTCCCTCCGCTTTCTTTCAAGTGGGTGGTACACAGGAGACAGTGCTGCGTTTTACATCTCTGTGGTTTTTCTGCAAGAAAATACCCTGTAGATAAAAATAAAGTGGAAACAATCTCTTTCTCATTCTTTCTAGGAAGAGCGCTTCGTATGTTGAATGGAATTACTTACAATTTCTGTTAATATTTGATGAAAGAAAACTCTTCTTTAGATGCTTCTGAACAAATGTAGTTGAGGTTGTTTATGTCGAAGACCACAAGAGGGAGATCTCTTGGTTTCTTCCGAGTTGTAAAGATGCTTTGTTCAGACAAGTTTATCAATTACCAGAGTTTCTAGTTGCTTCAAAACACGATAAATTAGACCCCGTGATAAGGTTAAATATGGGAAAGTGTTTTTACAGCAAGCATTATGAGACTTCACATGCTGGAATCAAATAGAACCTTGGTGCAAACAAGACAATGTTAAATAACTGTATTACAAAACTATATTATTATCAACTCCCTATCAACAATACAAATTTTTCTTTTTTGAGTTTTTCAAATAGTCACTTCTGGAGTCATAACTGCTGACTGATTCATGTGGTAAGAAAGACTGATAGGCAAATATGTGTAAAATAAAGAAGTTAATTTAAGCTGTGCTTTTCCAACAGTCCTCTGGTTCTGCAACTGTATCATGCTCTAGTGACTGGATTTCTTGATATGCTGTGATGGCCTGAAAATAAGGCAAGGTTGTGGTTTTCCCACAGGGAACAGGATAAAAATAGTCTACACCAGGAGCTGTCTGATGGGCAGGTCTGTGAGGCTGATATTTTACAGAAATAAGCACTGCCTGGTGGTGGGAGCCCTCTAGAGCTGGACTGTGTATCTGGCACAACCATAGCTGGATTAGCAAATAGTTGGTATGTCGGGGAAACGGGCCAACTTGTATCTGAGCTCTTTGATGGGAGGAAGAGTTGACATTTGAGTGTGAAAACTGTCAGGCTGCAAGCAGGAGTTGCTACCCAGTGTAAAATAAGATAAGATAAGCTGTATTCAGTGGGAGAAGCACAGGTACTACCAGAGTGTTCATTGTGAATTTGGTATGTTCAGGAGTAGGGCCAGGAGTTTTTTTGCTAGGCTGAAGGATCCCTGCTGCTAAAACTGAATGAAAATAGCTAAACAGCCCAGGACAGTGTGGTTTGAGGCACCTTCTGTGCCACAGTCTCGATCCTGTGTACAGAACTAGTAATCTCATGCTCCAAAGAGAAGCTGTGGTGTCTCAGTGTTGTTTCACTGCTGGACCTCAGCTCTCAGAAGAGGTGGCCTGTGTGCCAGAAGTGCTGCTGAACAGCCCAGGTATTGCTGGACTTGTTCAGGTGAGACGTGTACAGTTTTATCTAGTGACCTGCACAAATAATTACAAAATCAAGGATGTAGTAGCTTAGTCTTTTCTTATGCCTGTCAGTTCCAGTAGCTGTTCATCTTCCCATGGCTCCAAGAAAGTCACTTGAAACTTCTATAAGTCATTTGTGTAGAAGGGAGGGGGAAATACCCGTACCCTTACACAACAGTCATTTTCTTGTAGCTGGAATTTATAATGATGTTAAGCTTCTTACAGAATTAAGCAAGTGGGAATTTTTTTCAATGTTTTTTCTATTTTATTTTTTTCTATGCTGTAGAAAGAATTTCAGAGAAGGTGTACAGCCATGGCTCATTTCTGGCATGTTAGGGAACTAAAAATCTATGAGAAGCTCCCGTTACTGACCTTGTGGAGAGTCATCAATACTGAAACACACCAGGTACAATATGCAATTACAGTCTGGTACACTGGGAATAACTCTTTGGGAACAGTTCACATCGGTGTTTTGCACCTCTAACATGGGATCTGCATCTGAGCTGCCCTTGCTGGTGAGGTGGCAGAGGGGCTGAGCAGCCTGTAGGTAGGTTATGCAAGGATCATGTAAGACAAACACCATAGTGTGAATAAAAGGCATTTTTCAGAAAAACCCTTTGATTTCCCTCAACTTGTACCTCCCTTTGTTGTTCTGTGCTGAGTTGGGTTTAAAGTGTCCGTAAAGGTTAATTGCACAGGCAAGTGGTTAGAGGAAAAAAAAACCCAAACAAAAAACCCAACAAACAGACACATAAAAAAGAACCCCAACCCACCAAAAATCCAAGGTTAACATTAAGTGATGTTTTATTCTAATTAACATCCCAAGAATACACAGAATCCTTGACCTCACCTCCAGGTCTGTTTTAAGAAGTGCAGATGGATCACCAGGCCAGGGGTAGATGCAGCAGGCAGCTGGAACTCCCTTGCCCTCCCACCATGGAGCTGGGTGCAGCCGGGGCAGAGCTGCAGCCCTGGGATGTGGTGTGTGGCTCAGCTGCAAACATCCAAGACGTGTGTAGAAACGGTAGGTGGCAGAAAACCTACACTGGTGTTTCTTCTTAATCTTCAAATATACCACAAAGTCACTGTACTTACTGTGTAATGGAGGGGTTAATGGGGCTGATGTTGGGAAGGAGCATAAAGGATGTTCATGCTTTTATTGTCCCGGTGAGCTGGAGCAGTGCTATTTCTGCACAAAAAATTGCAAGGAGCACTCTAAAAGTTGCAGTGGAGCCTGCCTGAACTCTGCTCGCTTTTTCTGATCTCCAGCACTTGCATTTTTATTCTGTTAGACAAAATAGGACTTCAGGTTTAATTGGCTCTGTGTGGTTAAAGCTTGTGTTTTCATGCTGCTGAACTTGGACTAAATCAAAAGTCACTGCCAAGTCAATTTAAGATCATCGCTTCATTTTGTGAAAACCTCTGAACAAACATGAGGGTGTTGTTGGGACCAATGAGTTACTACTAGAAAAGCTGAACCCAGGCAGCTGCTGGACATGCTGGGCTGTGTGTGCCTCTGCTGCCAGCCACTGGGATGGTGCTGCTCTAGTTCACTGCTCGATAACCAGTTTGTTTTCTGCGTAGGACATGTCAGTCATTATCATCAGTTTATTTATTTGTTATATTTCCCCCTGGACAAGCAAGTGCTGGAACAGTCAGCTCTGAGTTGCAGTCACCTTCCCTGTTCTCACCTAAGCCTTTGAGTTGCCTGTTTGGAACAGCACAGAGCTGCCTATCTCCTGCGTGGACACGACAGACAGCTCTTTCATCTCTCATCAAAACCTTGGTTACCAAAAGGAAGGCCCAGCCTGACCTGTGCTAGCTGTAGGTGTGTCTCACCCGCACGGGGAGCAATGCCCACTGTGTTTGGGTGTCCTGCTCTGAGGCAAATCCCTGTACCTGCGGATAGATGGCACTTTCTGGAAATCTGCTCTCACTAACCCAGGTGCTTTTTCCTGTATTAGATAGTATAACTTCTCTGGTAATTGTAGTGTGCATTACTCATAAATGTCTTTCATAAGTGGTGTTACTCCAACTGCCAAATGCCTTTCTGCGTCTTTCCTGAAGGCAGACAAGAAGGACATCTGTATATAATGTTTCTGGATGAAGGTTCAAGATGTTTCCTGGGTTTTTTGTTTTACCATGGTTTGGAAAGCCATTTTATCTGCTCTGATTCACAGTGATGTACAGAGTGGCTACATGGGTTTCTTTTCCCAAACTTGCAGGGTTTTTAGTGTAAATGAACTTCCTGCTGGAGTGATACCCAGAGAATCCAACAGCAGTGAGTATAGGAACTGAAAATGTAGTGCTTGATATAGAACATGTAACACTGGTATGGTTAAGAAAAAATAGTTGCGGGTGGTTTCGTTTGTTTTTCTTCTTTTCATGAATTAAAAGAAAGCTCAGGTAAACATGTATTGTTTGAAAGACAGACCAGCACAGAAACCACCCTGCTTCATGGACATTCAGGACAAATCTTCAACATCTTCAAGTTGTTCTGACTTTTATAAATGAACATAACTGGAGCTGGGGCTGAAATGCGTCCTTCCTTCCCAGCTAAGTGCCCTGGCTACTAGGCTATAGTATGTTTTCTCCCTGGTCCTGTTGTTTGGGTGAATAATCCTGGGAGAAAGCTTATGCTGCATGACTTGGAGCTCAGGTTTGCATCTCCCTTCATTTTTAATTGTATGATTAATCCTTTCTCACCCCTGAACTGGGACACCAGATGTTCCTTCTGCCCTTCCCCAGTTCACTGGAGTGAGCAGGTCCCTGCTCTACTTGCTGCTTTCAGAGGCCTCAGCTTGGCAGTGCTGGCAGGAATAGATGGATCTGGGCAGGTCCTTGAGGACCTAAATTCCCCCCGCAGGGCAGAATCTAAAAGCTTGGTAGTGCAAGAGCAGTAACAACCCCCAGCTACTCCATTCAAGCAGAGGAGTGACGGCAGCAGTGAGGTGTGAAATGCATGGATGGCAGAAACAGCTCTGCAGCCCTACCTGTGTCTGCTGCTGGTACCTTGGCCTCAACTCCTGTCCCTGAGCTGCAGAGCACCCACATAGACCACCTCCTGCTTGCATAGCCAGGCCCTGCTCCTCCTGTCCCCTCCCAGCTAACCTCCACTCCATTTGGGTTGCATATACTGGATGCTGCCTCTCCTATAAAGTGCTGCTGGAAATTCAGTGTTTTACAAAGTCCTGCCAGCCTGTGATGGGGACTTTGCTGAGCCCTCAGCATCTCTGTGCTGTTTGTTTTTGGGATGGTTTAGTGTGTTTTACTTGTTGAAATGCTCAAAGTGTAGGTAGATTCAAGGTTTAAACAAACATAGAGGTCAGAATAAAGTAAGGTGCCCTCTTGATCTCCCTTCAGATGGAAATCCTGGAGGCATAGGCTCCATACTCTGCAGCCATATAGAGGTATTGTGTCTGAGGAGAGGTATTTTTGATGTACTGGTGTCAGTTTAGTTGTTCGAGGCGATGACAATCTGGCTAGTCTCAAGACAATATATTTTTTGAGCTGTGCTCTGTGCCCAGAGTAGTAGTTTGTAAATTGGCTTGAATTGGGAAGGCAAAAATGTGTCCAGGTGTTGAGCTTTGTGGGTTTGGGTGGGTGTACCCAAAGTCTCCCCATCTCGCTCTTGTGGCCGAGGCCTGAGGTCAGGCACTGCTGTCCACGGCATGGCAAGGGATCTGACAGCCATGGCTCTGATCTGAGAGGAAACCCCCTGAAACCCCCCCTCTGTCAGGATGGTGATTGGTTTGGGATTGTTTTTATTGTTTTCTCCAACTTCCAAACTCTGGGATTTAGCTAGACCCTGTTCATGGTGAAAAATAACAAAAGTTGTGCCTCACAGACTAGTAGCTAAAGGACAACAATTACAAAGCACCCGGTAAAACTCCAAGGCAACTGGAAACTGAGGAATATGCGAGAGTCTGTTATGCAGATGAGCTGCTGCCACACTCTGGAGCTGGGAGGTGGGCGACTGGCCTTTATTGCAGCGCGGCTGCTCTTAAATGTGTAATTGTTAGCTGTGTTCAGGCTGAGGAGGCTTTGCCCGGTGCGAGTGTGCAGGCCCGAGGCGGGTGGGGTTCCACACGTAACCACGGGAGGGCGCTTTCCCCCAAGAAATCCCGCCCGGCCGCGGCCCGGGAAGCCCCTCGGCACAGCCTGCCTGGAAATAGAGCAGCCGACTGAAAGCAGCTGCTGGCAAACCTGCGGGGAAAGGCTGGTACCTTCTAGTCACACCAAACTGAGGAAATCAGAGCTTTGGATTCCTATTTGGAGCCAATAAATTAGTGTCTCCCTGCTTGCAAGATTCTCCAGCCAAGAGAATTGGTATGAGATTACTTAAGGACACTGAGCTGGACCAAGTCCTTCAGCGCGGGGGTCAGAGAGGTGTTGGAGGGGAATCAGTGTATGGGGAGATGTCACATGTGGTATATGAAACCACTTCAGGAGATAATTATGAGGTGGTATTTGTAGTCTCCTTGCAATTCACTTCTGAATTAATTCAACTTCTCTTTGTAGCTGGTTAGAGGGAGTGCACAGGAGACAGCCTGGGCATTCTGCGGGCAACGCCAATGTCTTGTTAGACCTGATACACCTGCAAGCAGAGATAAAACCAGGCAGAGCTCTGCTCCATCGGAGTCTCGATAGAGATATGTTGTAACTAGTGCCATTAGCGCGTTGTACTTGTCATCCACAAAATACAGATAATGATAATATTACCCTAATGTGATGATACCGCAGAGATGTCATGGCATTGTTGTCAGTGTAGCTCATCAGGCGTTTCCGGGCAAAACCTGCTGAGAGTTGGGTTGTAGAAGAGGAATGTTTTTGCAGAAAGGTTATTATCAGCATGATGTTTTCATCAGGAACGTTTCTCTGGTACTCTGTCAAATTTCCTGCCAGCATCCCTCCCCAGTGCAGCCCCAGATATGGGGCTAGGACACCCCCAGCCCCAGATCCTGGCTGTGGTTCTTAATTCAGACTGACAAGCAATGGTGGGGAACTTGTCATTTCTACTTCTATTTCTGACTAAATAACTTCTCTGAATGTCCGAGAAGTTCTGTGGAGCAGCTATGAGGCTTCCCAGGTTTGCATAGGCTGCAGAGAGCCTCCCAGGGGGTGGGAAGGACCAGCCCCCAGGCAGGATGGGATGCTCCAGCCCTGAGGCAGGTGGGCAGCAGGGATTGGGCTCAGCCTCTCCTCAAATGCCAACAGCACAGGGCAGCGTAAATGCATTCAAACTGTACTTGCCTAAGCGAGCTCAGATATTTTTGCTGGAAGGGGGAGATATCACCCTGGCTATTGTCACCAGATCCGGGCTGGTTTGGTGCAGTCACAGTTTTCAGCCTGAGCAGATGCCCTGGAGGTGGTCCTGGGCTGGGCTGTAGCTGTGTGCGCCTCTCACCTTTAATGGACCTCGGAGTATTTTTAGAAGAACTCCTCTAATTATCACTTAATGTACTTCGATTTTATCAGAGTCGTGACCTAACAACCTTCTGCTCCTCTCTCACCTCCATTAACTCATCTGACTCACAAAATGTCACACGTGGTTTATTTGCCAAACTATGCAAGCTGACAGCAAGGTTCAAAACTGGAAAATGCACCTTGAGCTGGGGTACGATTTTGCTGTGTTTGTGCCATCACATCCGATTGCTTGTCCTTCTGCTCTCCTCTCCCCTGCTCACTCTGCATGTCCTCCTGCGGTACACAGCTTGCTGCAGCACCCTGCAAGTTGCTGAAGTCTGTCAAAGTGAGACAAAGGGGGCTTGTCCCTAAGGTTAGGCTGAGAGAGTGTCTGATGCCTTGGGAGCTGAGCTAGAAGGGCTGGACAGGGGCGAGGGAGTGGGCGACCGGGGGCTGCAGGATGTGGTGCTGACAAAGCTGCAGCCTCTGCATTTCCTTGGGCAATGCTGGTGGTTCTGAGTGCCCACAGGGGTTTCTGTGGTGGACTCAGTCACTTGGTAATTTAGCTCACTGCACAGACATGCTGCATGAAAGCAACTGAGCTTGTGCATGGGGAAGCTGAGGTAACAACAGTTCTCTACCAGCACAAATACTGCCTGTTAAATACCTCCAGTCCCTTGCTCCATCTCCTCCAGTGGTACCCAGGGAAAGGATTTCTCATTTATCATCTTTGCCCTTCAGAACTAAATAGGTCAAAATTAATGAAGGAAATGAAGGTACACAACCCATGGTGTCGATGTCTTATTTGTAGAGCTCTGCAAATGCCTTCCTCTGTGTTTTACTTTTTCTTTCCTTTTTCTTATATGCCCGTAAGTCCCTTCACAAGTGGAGCAGGTTTGTTGTGTCAATGGCACCAGAGCTGAGCACCAGGCTGAGAAGCTGGAGATGGTGCTGAGGACTGGGGGGCTCTGTGCTGCTTGTGGTGAAGTCCAGGCCATGGGCACTGGTCAGGTGTGCTGACTATGCAGCATTTCCCTTCATGCCTGCTCCCTGCCTCCAACCCCTGCTGAAAATCCCACTGGAGAGCAGAGTATTTACATACTTTCTCCAGGTAATAGCTATCAGAGACCATGTGCTGTGACCCAGTCCAACCCTACTGAAAAATGCAGCTGAGGCTTTTCCAGCCTCTAAAAGACAGAGAAATCAAATGATAGTATTTTCCCATACCCTAACAGTTTGAATGCATTGTAAATGGGTGCGTTAGAAGGGCAGATAAGATACACCTAGAGCTTGGGCAGAGAGAGCTTGGTATGCAGTAAAGGAGGATTAGAATCAACAGCCCCACCATTGCATGCCTCCAGCACTCCCCGTTTCAGCTGGGGCATCCCCAGTTTGCCCAGCCACAGCCCCTGTGTACAGCCAGGACCCCTGGCTTTCTCCCAGAAGGTTAATTGTCCCTTACATGAAAAAATCTGCTTGGCCGCAGCTGTCAGAGCAAGGTTAAGAAGTTGCTCAGAGCAATGGCACAGGGCTGAGTCCTGCAGATCAATGCGGGTGGGCACCCAGGGCCAGCCCTGGACTAAGAGGCAGCTTTACTTGCTCTTTCCCCAGCCCATCCGAGCAGCTCACCTGCCAGTTTTTCATGACATGCTTTCTCCTTGGTATGCAGGCTGTTGGTCCTTAGGAGTGGAATTTATTTTTGTGAAATACATAGCTGAGTAACAATTTATTAATTTTCACGCAATTCTCGGTCGTTAGGACAGGTTGGTGTTAGGAACTCACTTAAGCTATTTGGAGTAGCTTGAATAAAAAAACCTGAGGGATTACTCACTGGAAAAGAAAAATTGCTATTAAAAGTTTTGTTCAAAATATACTGAAAATCTGTAATTCTGTTGGCAGAAAATTTTTGCACCTGTCCTATTACATCTGTAGGTTTTTTCTCTTTCTGATGGACAATGCTGCCTGATCCCAAGAGACTCAGCCCTGATCCAGGTGGAGGAGGTGCTGCCTCTGGTTCAGCAGGACCGTGAGCTGTATGGCTGCTGTGCGTCCCCGAGCCTTCTTGTAAGCATGACCTTGATTACCTGCTAGTGTAGCTAAAGAGTAATGAAAGTCACTTTGCTTCTTTGTTTTCTCTCTTTTCCCCAAGAAAAAATGATTTCATTGTTTCTGTAGTTGGAGAACTTCAGGGGAATTAATGTAAATGCAGGATTTATTTTCCTCCATTGTGAAAACGTCTGTTAAAAGGATGGATAATGTTTGAAATCAAGAGAATTTTCTTTGCTTGGAGCAAGGCTTGTACATGTGCATAGATCTGTGATATGGCTTTCAAAAGGTGCTGTCTGTGCAAACTGTGAGGGGCACTTCAAAGGATTTTAAAGATGCCAGCTGAGCAACCAGTTTGGGTTTGGTTGGAGGGGCAGCAGCACACAGCAGGAGCTGGAGGTCTCTGTAGGTGACCTACCTGCTGATCCCGGGCAGAAACAGTCCCTCTCCTTTTTGGCAGAGTGGATGGGAGCTCCTGGGGTTCTCTGTCTTTAAGCCCTGATTCACACAGACTACTGTTTGCTTTCATTTTTTTATCTTGCTCAGTTCAGGGATAACTTCACAGTTTTGGTTTGGGTGGGTTTAAGCAGCAAAGAGTAGAGGGGGACCGGGAATTCCCGGAGACCATCCTGAGGCAGGGGGCAACAAAGGTCCAGGCATAAAGAGAAAGGTAATAAAGGTACAGGGGCTGCTGCTCACCCGATTGGGATGATGATCAAGAAAAGCACTTTTCCAATACCCGAGAAATGATCAATACCCTCTGAGGAAGAGAAGGCAGGGGCTGCCCTGCCAGGAGACTCCTTGCTTCCAACTGCACGCCTCGAGCTTTCAGACGGCACATTAGTGTGGCACCACTGGCCCAGCCCAGTGACTTCCGTCACCTTCCACCCTCTCACCCAGACCATTGCTCGCCCAGAGCCATATTCTTGGTGCTTTTACCCTTTCTGCTGCAGTGAGATTATCACTGGAAGTGTCAGTATTTTGGCAGAGGAATTGTGCTTGACACTTCACACAGGGAGTAAAAAAGGAACGGGAGAATATAAAATAAGAGGCAACTGCAGAGACATAAAAAACTGAATTAAGTTTTTCTATAGTACCTGTATTTGTCTTAGTAACAGCTTTGGCTTGCCTCTGAAATAACCTGCTGGCTTAACTGAGCATATAAAATGCGTGTGTTAACCAGGTAAACAAACTGACTTTTCAGTGTTGTCTTTATATTGATATGAAAACAAAATTGTACCGGCTGTATTGTGGTGAAAGCAAATATTACTCATTCATGGTTGGATCACACACCATGAAGCTAACCATGTGTATTAGACTTTGGATACCAGTGACTCTAATAACTCTGTATCTGCCCTTTTAAATTAAAAAATTAAGATGAAATGGAAAACACCGTTGAACAGCCAGGTCTTTACATGATGAGCACAAGTCTTCTCTGACTTGCTGCGTAATGTTTATTTATCTGGTTATCTCTCTACCACGATTTTTTAGATATTACATAGAAATAAGGTGATAATTAAAATCCAGGGTGGTTTTTAAGTCACACGATAGAGGACTGGGTTTGTCCAAGGACCTGCTGCTTCACTGCCTCTGCACGGGGATCAGTGGGTGGGAATGCCCAGGGGTTGAAGGGAGCTTCATCCACACGGGTGACGGCAGAGACCTGCTCCCTGCTTTGGCACATGCCCTGGCCCAGGTATGGAACACCTTATGGTCTGCTGAGGAAGAAATGCTGAGAAAAGCCAGTATTTTGGGAAAAGTCCAAACCAGGCTATTTATTCTTTCTGAGTTTTGGGGTTTTTTTGTTGGATTTTTGATGACTTTTTTGTTTGCTTTACTTTTTGGCAGCTCAGTGCAGAGGTTGGATAGTGTCGCTGCAATCTTCAGGGGCTCCAAGAAATTTGTCTTTCTGCAATGACAGCAGCACCTTTTCCCATGTCCCAGCAGCACTCCTGGAAGTTTCTGTACTGCCTTTTATGCTGCATCACAACCAAGTTTTAGATTTTTACAAAGCAGATCGGTTTAAGGAGAATGCATTGCTGGAACCAGCACTTCATCTGCTTTCATATTGTTACTCTTGATGAAATTTTTAACTAAAAGCTTAGGGAACATAGCCAGTGACATGTGCTAGTGAGAAATGAGAGTTCCCCTAGGTCTCCCATGCTTGCTGCCCTGCTCTCCCACAGGTTCAGCTGCCAGACAGGAAGCAGAAGAGTAACTCGCCCGAGGTACCAAAGCAGCCCAAGGTTCTCCCGGGTCAGCTGAATTCAAGATGGCATTTCAGATAAGCAGCTCCACAGTAAAATTGTGAAGGCAACGAAGGGAAAAGGAGGGGAGTGAACTGGTTGTTGTTGTTTTTCTTAGTGTCTATAAAATAGTAACAGTAAATAGAATTTTAAATTAGATTGTTCCCAAAGTTTACTAGACAAAATTGGTCAAGGAGCCACATAACTTACATTAATCTAATTTTTTACCTTTTCTGTATATAAAATGCATTGATGCGTTTTCTCTCTTATCTTGCAGGAACACAGATTATTTCATCTGTTCTGTCTTATGTCAGATACAAATGCTAATACTGCCTGGGTCATTCTCTTGTATGTATTTGCTGTGCAGCACCATTTTGGGGAAGACCACAAAGCCTCCAGGATACGATGTACTGCAGCAGCATAAATGTCCTCATCCCTCCTTGGCCCACCTGAGTTTAAAGTACAATCTTCTCTTAAAACAGCTGGGTGTAATTCAACCCACTGCTGTCATTCACAAAGATCAATTTACAGGGCAGAAACCTACAGCTAACCTATTTCAGGGGGTGGCTTCCCGAGGGAGGGGTGTGACAAATATAAGTGGCCTAAAACAAATCAAAGGATAATGCTGTGCCGCGGAACAATGTCAGATGCCTCCTGTCTGCGGGAATCTAATACAGCTAATAAGCAGCTAACACAACTGCCTGATTTGTCAGGAATTATTACCTGCTGAATAACTTAATAGATTTCTAGTCCCTGTGTGTGTAATTTTCACTAGTCCCCAAAGAAAAGCTATATAATGTTTGCCACAGTTGTTTGTAGAATTGTGATGCACCGCAGGTGTACTTTGAACTTCATAAACTGCACTAGATTACGTCCCATTACCCCTCTCGTGGGGCTGTAATTACTAGGAGCTCTCTGGGGCAGCGGCTGCTGCTTGCAGTGTGATTTTCCAAAGCAGGACCTTAACCTGCCTGGCCTCTCTTTGTCCCTGCAGTATTCACGTTGATTAGCTGTGTGCATGGACATTGTTAAACCAGCCCCAACTCCTGGACAGCTTTGAAATATGTTTAGTGTTTTCATTCAGAGGTTTTTACGAGGGCTATGCTTTTAAATAAAGCAGGATCTTGAAAAATGGTCTTGAGGAGATGTGGGCTTTTTTCAATAGCTTTAAAAAATAATGTATTTAAATAAACAACACGGTCACAGGTTTAATCATGTAGGTAGCCTACCTTATAGGAAAATAATTCACTATTTCAGATTCTAGTTCAAGAGGAAGACATAAATTCTAGCAGTTCATTGAACTAATAGATTCTGAGGAGATGCCATATACATCCATCCCTATATTAAAGGAGGAATGGTGTGATGTGGGTGCGAAATGAAGGACCCAGTCACTGAGCAAGGAGCAGTCCTGTTCACATTCACTAATCAAGACTATCGCAGCAGCCAAATATTTGATTAAAAGGTTGTAGAAAAATAAACATTGAAGAAAATAAGCCTGCACTGGTCTGTGGCCGTGGTGCCTGGGAATGCCATGGCCCTGAAACTGCAATGTGCAAAGAGAGTGGAGACTCTTTAAAGCACCCACTTAAGGGACCAGTGAAAATGAATGGCACAGCAGGAGAGCTCTTTAAAGGTCAGCCAGAATCAGATGAGGAGGCTTGCATTTGAAAGTAGGCGTTTGGCACGGGACTGACTATTGCAGGTATTTTTTGGCCCAGCAGTTTTCATTACAGCAACACTTGGAACATCTGGTAGTGCTTTTTGTTTGAGGAGCTTGAGGAGCTTTCCACCCAACAACTCACCCCTGCTCAGCGCCCGCTTGAAGTTGGCACGTGGCCCCTGTGTGCCGGTGGTTAAGCGAAGTCACGTTGGGACTGACTGACTTGTGTAGCCTCACGCACTGTGATGGAAGGTATGGTTGCATCAAGGGCATGCAAGGGGGAGGATTTGTCTGCTCCAGTGTCACCCTCTGCAGTGGGACTGGGCCATCAGGGTGCCCTGTTGCATCCAAGGGAGAGAAACGTGAGATAAATGGTTTGGTCCTAAAGGAGCCATCTTACACCACACCTGCGAAGCGACTGTAAGGGAGCACAGGGGCTGGGTTTGTGAGGGGGCCTTGGCTGCAGCTTGCTGAGGGCTGATGATGGCACATATGAATCCTATATCTCACATCTGACTCCTGAGTCCAGACTGTGATCCCTGCAACCCCAGTCTGCACTGGGGTACCAACAGGAACAGAGGAAACTATGCTTGTGCAAAAGGGATGCTGCCAATGACCCGGGGATATTGCTTTTGAAATGTCTCCTTAAAAACACACCAGAAGCAGTCCTGAAAAATACTGCCTTGAAAAAACAAACAAATGAAAGCTTTGATGGTCCAAAATGGGTGCATGATGCACCTATCCAACTTTTTGGAAGCTGCAGGACCTCACAGGCCATTTAATCTTTCTGTCAGGGAGGTTTTCCTGCTCTTCCAGCTGGCTATTTTACATTCCCTCCACACACAGCTCTATTGAAACCTGCTGGCATTTCTTTGGATACACCCAGTCTGAAAAAACATGTAGCTGTCATGTCTTCTGTGTAGCCCCTCCAAGACCATTCTTGCTGCTCCTCAACAGTACTTGCCATCCTCCTTTCTGATCCTGCCAGTGTACCCCTCCAGTGTTGGTACCACCTGCCTCTGTTCCTAGTGGGGCTGCAGAGCCTGTGGCTATTTCAGAGAACAGCCCTGAGGCATGGTCGTGTTTTGGTGACATCTATAAGTTTCTGCTTACACTTTATTTATTGTCTGTTCTTGTTCTTGGACTAGTTCTGTGTTATTGTTTCCCAGGTTTCACTTTCTTTCTGAATAAAAATCCTGCGTTTTGAATTATATTTCCTATATACACAAGGTGGTCTTTTTCCTCTATCCTTTAGCTGATATCTGTCTAAATTCATTATCCTCTCTGGACTTAGCCTCTGAATTAGTCTCTTTTAGAAATGTCATGAATCTGTCACTAACTCCCCTAGCCACATGGAGAGGGAACATATTAATGCTGATCCTAAGCGGTCCCTTTGGTGCCCTGCTCACACTTTAGTCAGTATTATTGCATTAAATAAGAGGCCATGAAACAATCCAGGGATGTCTTGTCCTTGTGGGAACTTATCAGGAGCTGGAGATGCAATGAGAGCAGCAACTCTTTCTTTTTGGAGATGAGGCAGTGTATTGATGTTGCTCACCCTGACGGTTCTTTTCCTTTTCTTAAATAGGTAACTGAGGTCTAAACCCCATACTCTACTCAGAGACCTGGAGTAGGGCACCTGGGAGTCAGTGCCCTGGACAATGTACACAGCACTGCTTCAGAGACCCTGGTGTGCAGCGTGCTGCCTTGCAGCTCTGTCCCCACTGCCGTGGGATGCTCCCTCTTAGCAGAAGGGAATGCCAGTTTTTATTTGCATCGTTAACCTCTAAGTCATTGTTTCTTGCTTCTCTTTGACCGTTTCTAAAGATGCTTCCATTTATCCCAGGCAAAAACAATGGGAGCTCCTGAAGGCTCTTTAATTCCCGCAGAGGAGAATGCCAGACTTGTCCTGCCAGAGAGAAAGGACGTGAAGGGGAGATTATAGCATGAGGATGAGGCTAAGAGATGGGATAGTTGAGACCTGTGGGGGTTGAACTGCTTTTGTCTGCATTTACTAATTGACTGCATTTCACATGCAGTTGAGCCAGAGGAGAAACCTTGAGTCTAAATAATAATAATAATAATAATAAAGTAATAATTCAACTGGCAACACAAATCATGGGAGTGTAAGTAAAATGTAAAGCCTTTTTGCTAGATGGACTGCAGAGCCTTGGTGTATCCTGGAGAATTTAATAAATCTAATGAAGCTTTCACACCTTCGGGGACAGGGCTTAAGCTGCTGGGCTTCCTATCCATCTTGGGATCAATAGTGCAGTTAAGTAAAAATCACCTACAAATAAAGAACACAGAGCTGGGAGTGCAGCTCATCTCCCACAGAGGAAACAGAATAATAATCAAAAAGCCCAAGCCAGACAATTTCAAACTTGTGGCTTCACCTGCAATGGTGCTTTTCCTGGGATGACCCAACAGTAAATTAGGAACACGACTGTGGGGGTGCAGGCAATTTCACAGGTGGTAGGACCCTCTACTGACACACAAAAAAACGGAGTGTGAAGATGTGTATGAAACGCAGAGGCATTTTGCAAACTCCTCCCTTCTCCCCTCTCCCCTGCCACTCACTGCAGCTTGACCATCCTGCAGTTCTCTCTGTTCAACTACTTGTGGGGCTTTCTCGGAAGCTGGCTCCTGAAATTACTTAAATGGAGAGAAATCCTTGCTGTCTCATTTTGGGGAAACAGGGAGTCTGAGCTCCCTGCCCCTGTGGCCTTGCTCACCTGGTGACCACCTGCTCAGGGAAGCCCAGGACTTAGCTCAGTTTTAGGGATGGGATTTGGCTCACAAGTCATGTTTAGCCAGTTCCAGGCATGGCTGCAAAAAAGATGTTTAGCTTGCCAAGGTGTTTGCATGGCGGACTTGCCCAGGCCCTGGCTTTCAGGCTCAGCTGCTGTCCTTCGGGACCACAACCCCAGTCTACCCACCTGCTCGGGCAGGGGATAGTGGTGGTGGTGATGAAGTTGTAGGACCGTGGAAACCGTCCAAGAGGGATTGCTAGTAGGTTTGTAGGCACAAGTTTCCTTCTGCTCACCCAACTCCCTGTTGCCACCTCAACTTTGGGGGCTACAATGTCAAGGCACTTGGTAAAGAACAAGATCTCAATTGAGTCATCAAGCCTGACAGAGCCAGGGAGCTCATCCTTCCATTCCAACCCAAACCCCAAAATAACTCAGATTAATTACCTAATGACCAAGGTATCTTACAACAGAAATGGTTTTATTTCCTGTGACTGTGGAATTGCTTTTCTTTCTTTCACACTGTGCAGTGTGGCCCTGACAGTGGGTAAGTGGAGTGGGAAGAGTCCTGCCTTAGGAAAGCGAATTTAATTTTTGCTTTTGCCTTTGTGGGGGCAGTAGAGCTATAAATTTACTCATCTCTAAGAGGTCATCACATGGTAATGCTCTGTCTTCTGCTGAAAAGAAAAAAAAAAAGTTATATTCTAGAGAGTGAAAAGTAAGGGAGCTAACTGTAGCAGTTAAGTACATCACACGTCCCTGGGTTATCTAGTTGACATGAACCTGCATGATGCCCAGAAGTGAAATCAGAAAATCCTGATAAGAAAGAAATCATCAGAAAAAGAGACAGAAAAGTAGAGGACAGCAGCAGTCAGCTTCAGAGGGCAGGTAACCATGGGGAGGACATCACTGAGGATGCAGAGACCTCCCTCTGCATCACTTGGTTTTCTCCTGTGGGCTGGCAGCCCAAATGGAAGGGGAGGATAAGCTTCAGCCTTGCTGGTGTTGGGGAACAGGGAGGGAAAGCTGATTGTCAGCTCACTCTCATGGGCTTTCAGGGAAGCAAATATGTTGCAGGAATGACAGCCCTGTGTCTCCCAGCCAGTGGTAAGAGCTATCTGGGCTGCAGAGGAAGTAAACAGCTCAAAAAGGAGACAGAGGAGTGACAGAGGGCCCTGCCCAGAGACTTTGGAAGTCTCACTCTTTCCTCTGCATGCTTTACACCTCAGAGGGAACGAATATTGTCATGCTTTCTGCCTGAGTAATAATCTTGTGTTGCTTGAATCATCTCTTGGGTCCTGAATCTCCATAGAAAAAGAGTGGATGCGTAAAAAAATTGGCATTTTTTGTGTTATTAGTGGCTTTGTTTCTGTTTGCTAACTGCAAACCCTGTCCTTTATGAATTATGTCTACCAGGAACTGGAGTGAATGATAGGAAATTAAATGTATCATTGATACAGGCTCAAATTTCATGGACCATCAGTGTCCCTTGGTGCGTAGGGCTGCATATCTAAGGTTGTCAGTGAAGTGGCTGTTCACAGAAGGAAATGAGGCTTAGCCATCACTCCTTCTGCCAGGCTGGATCTGTCTGTGGGCAGGGTTTTATCTTAAGACACACGTATTTAAAGATAACTTTTTCCTCCTCATTTTTTTTTTTTTTTCCTTTAGCTTTGGCTTTCAGTCTGGCTCCAAACCTAAAACATCTACAGCTTGTCACAACATACAGGGAGAGCTTGTAGGAGACTAATGACCCAAAAGCACAAGATCTTCTGGTAACTGCTTAATAACAGGGTGCTTTAAAATGCCTCTCTGACACTTTCATTTTTTATTTATAGATTGCTGAGTACATGCAAATAGAGAGTCTTTGGGATTGTATGCTGAGCCCTGGGGCTTTCACAGATACCAGCTATAAATCTGGAACAAGGCAACACATACCGACTGTGATACCATTACTGTTGTAACAAACCTGATAAGTTTGTTCTTCTAATTCTTTTCCTCAGTCAAGATACCACAGATTTCTACTGCCCAGTCCAGTCCAGTCCGGCTATAAAGACATCAGGGTTCCCAAAACAGCTTATCAGCCCTGAGCTGTTTGTTTCCCCTTAAAACTGGTGGAAATTAAGGCTCAAGTTCTCAGAGGTACATGGTCTCCTAATCCATGTCGATAGCAGGTGGTGGCAGAAAGGCAAAACCATGCCAGCAAAATAAAATGTCAAAAAACGTAAGAAACAGGGAAAGCAGAAGGCAAAATATAATCAGTAGGATGATCATATAGTCAAGTCAGGAGAGTAGATGTAAAACAACAGGACTAACAGAAATGGCAACTGCCTGGAAATAAAAGGCAAATGACGTGAAATAAAATGAGAGGATATGAGAGGAACCTTGTAGGCCTGTGTAAGGCACGATGAAGTCCTGCCTAGCAAAGTTAAAGAGACAATAACATGTAGTCTGATGTAGACATGGTAACGAAGAGGGATGGGGAAAGATTTAAAGTGAAGATTTCTTGGGCTGTAGTGATAATGAAGAGAGATGCTGTGGCTAGCAGAAAAACAGAAAAATTACATTATGCAGAATTATCCGGAAAGCTCTATATTATTCTGTCCTCTCACAACTATGAAACAGACTCAAACTTCACACCTGACCACCTCCAGGATTTGGAAAAGTTTTCTCTGAACTTCCCTCTCTACAGCCAGCTGAAACAACATCCAGAAATTCCTAAGAAGTGACTGTAGCATTTGATACCACTGCCCAAGACATGGGCTGTCTCAGGTGCAGTTATAAGCAATAGGTAGCATGTTCTTCCTCCAGGTTTTCCTCTGTTTCATTGGTCTTTCCCACTTTCTTGAAAAGGTGATCTGGAAAGTAATGCATGAATAGAAACCTTTGCCCAAGGAAGAAGACCTCAAGTGGGACCGAGTGCCTTGGTTAAATCCTCTTTTCATTATCTGCCTCTTTCCCAGCTCTACACCGACCAAGTGTGGTGCTGGTGATTAGAGACAGCTAGTGAAGGCTTTTGGCTTTTAGTCACTCAAACATATCCTCTTATGGATATCTCCTCACACTTAGAGAGGAAGTGAGTTGATCCATGTTACAAAGAAGCTGCATGTATTTTACAGCAGCAGGGAACAGTTGACAGGACATCTGTGCCATTCATTCATACTGAGAAATGGATATCAGGGAAGTTAATGGTGAAATTCATTTGGAGTTTCAGTAACTAGGAATAAAAACCCCAATTCAACATGGAGATTTTTCTTAAACAGTGAAAATTATTCCAGCTAATAAAACACTTCAAGAGATATAATATGTTCAAGAACGTATTTAAATAATATGTCCAGAAATTAATAGCAATGAAGTATATGGCATGTTGTAGTTCTTGCTGTTTTCCTTTAGAAATGAACAAAGTGCCAAAAACATTTCAGAGAAAAGGTGGGTTGTGTCTTTGAATGGATTACTGCTCATGCCTTCACAGGGTGGCTTGGATCAGCAGAGAATAACTCAGCTTAGAAAAACCGTGCCCAGAAATGTCACTTGGCATCCAGGCCCATCGCTGAAATCCTAAAAGAAATTACTTGCAGGCAGTAACCAGACCAGGCCTTAACTGGCCCAGCTGAAAGATCTTGCCTGGGAATAGTGACAGGCAAAGTCATCACTTGGATCTGTGATTTGTATCCCCCTATGACTGCTGATTGATGTAAAGGTACAAAATGTGCTTTTCTGGCAAATGTGCTCCCATGTTACAGGCCAGTGGGGCAGCAGCCATCTGCGAGGTGGCTGCTCAGGTCAGCTGCTTCCGCACAGCTATCTGCTGCCATTTGAGATGCCCCATGGAGCCTCCTGCTACCCCTTCAGCTGGGAGGGTATCCCTGGGTCCTGTGCCACATCTGCCTTAGGGATGTCTCAGCTGGCACCAGCCCTTCAGATAGCTGAAGGGAGACCTCGATGACATTGCTGCACTGAGTAGTCTCCTAACATGACACGATGCCAGTGTATCGTACGCTGAATCTCTTTACACCAAAATGAGAGCGGTGAACTACTGGCAGAACTGAAGCAAAAAGGACCAAGCCTCTCAGCACCACCTTCCCAGGATGCTCCCTGTTTGACATTGCTCTGTCTGTCTCTAGTGTCTCTGGGTGTTGAGCCTTTGTGCTTAGCCCCTCTCTGTTGCCAAACCACCCTGCTACCAGCCAGGGAGGTGTTAAATCTGCCTCTGCCCCTCACCTTGAGGGAGCAAACAGGAGAAACACCATTTGGAATGGAAACAGCAGGCAAGACTGCTCTCTTTCTCTGTGTAAGCTGTGCATTATTAAAGGCCCACATCATGTTTATTCCAGGACTCTTTGCTGGAGCTGCAGCATGGATAGAAATGGCAACGAGGGCACAAGAAACCCTTCCCTGAGGCAGCCCTGGGGTTGTGCGTCATCTCCTCCGTCGGCCTGTGCCTCAGCTCTAAGAGGATGCTGAATTTCTCTAGAGCTTTCCATGCAAGCCTTGAAAAATCTTTACTCAAGACTCACGAACACACCCATGGAGGGGAGGAAACCCCCTTCATTTTCCAATGCTGTGAAACAGATGTCTCTGAGGAGCAGGGAAGGCAACAGGGTGGAAACACAGGAGCAAAGCATCATTGCTGCTGCCTGCTCACTGGGCCACTAGTTTTCAATGGCCAAAACCACTTCATATGATTTCTGAAAACTCAGAGAAACACCCTCAAGTAGGAAGAAGTTGATGTCTGTGTAACTGCTGCCCTGGGGCCACTCCTCTGCTGTGCTCTGGCCCTTGAAAAATGGGTCTGGGAAACATAACTGAGAAGGGTATCTACCCTTTTCAAGTGTAGATACCTGCTCATGACTCTAAGTTAGGTAGTGTCCTGGGGCTCTGAGGCTTGTGTTTGGAGGTATATTTTGGAGCCAGGACCCTCCAGTTGATCATTCAGAGTCCCTCATTTGGTTTCAAATGGGAAGAGCTCACCTACATAGAAACCTACAGGAAGCTCAAGCACAAATTTGTATTTAATGAGAAACCACAATTGAGACAATATGCCCTATAACCCATCCAAAATATTCCGCCTCGGTTGATGACAATGTGGGACACAAAGGCAGCAAAACAGGACCATCAATGAAGCATCTGAGCTGTGCCTACTGTGTTTTGTGCATAGACTGTGTATATAGACTGAGCCCACTGAAAATACCAGCTGGACTTTGCTCATCCTTCCTTCTTGTGGACAAAAATAGATCAATATTCTCCTATTTGATTTATGCTAAAAGCATGGACATAAGCAGTTCCTGCAGCCCAGCTGCTCCTTGTAAACTTTCCAAGCCACGGTAACTTTTTTTTGGTGTCTGAATCCCTATTTAAAGCCCAATATTTTCTGCTTACTTCTATTTTTCCAAATCTCAGCATGCTGTGTGAAAGGAATTGGTCTACTAATCTATAACTAAGATCTACAGAGTGAATTCAATGTGCTGTGTACAGGCTGGTGATCTTGCTGAAAGAAAAAGCAGAAAAACATAGAGAAGATAAGAATGATTAGGCTTCGTATTGTAAACAATTAACATTTTGAGGCCCTAGAAAATGGAAGAGAGCATCTGTTAATAAAAGAAGAAAATAAGAAAACCAAAATCCCTAAAAACTATTGTGTGAAATCAGCAGCAAAAGTTCAGATCTGTCATGTGTTACTTTGAATTTTCTAGTAACTTTTCAAACCCTCAGTGCAGAGCCACAAATGGATTTATTTGCATCTAAAGCAATTTCCAGAATGTGAAAGGTGACCAGCATGCACAGAAGGAGAAGAATAAATGGGAGCTAGACAGGAGAAAGCATGCAGCATTTGGAGAGGCAGAGCTCTGGCCACATTCAAAAACAAACAAAAAAAAAGAGAGAAACTCCAAGTTCATCAGTTCAGCAGAACTGATGGAAAATAGGAATTTCCATTCTAGATGGAAATCAGATTTTCATGGAAAACCTAGACTGGACTGGATTAAAAAAAGATACCAAAAAAAAAAAGAAAGTGGAACTGCCTGCCCCAACACATCAAAATATTGATCTGATCAGTGCATCCAAAGGGAAATCAGAGCAAATTGGTATCTCTACAGTGTAGCTGCACCTTTAGAGATTTGTTTTCCTCTCACTACAGCCATCTTCCCCCATCCCCAGTTGCTTCCTGAGTTTTGGCCAGATTAGCTACAAAGAAAGAAGCTGCCCCAAAACACTGCAGTGGGGCACTGGTGCACTCCTCAGGCTTTCTGCCAGGGCTTCACTTAATGCCACTTTTTGCTTTTCTGCTGCTCAAGACGTGCATTTCTTGTAACCACTGCTCTTCTGGCAGCAAGGAGAGATAATTTCTACAGCTGCAAAATGAAAAATATGTTCTAAACTTGAGAAGGCAGCAATGTAATGGCTGCACCTCTCAAGCTGACAGAATGACCTACAGGTGGAGTAATTTGAATTAAAAATCAATTCCAGTAAGTACCAGACAGAAGAAGAGTCCTTGTCTGGGAAAAAGAATAAAATCAGAAAGAAGTTTCCAAACTGTAAAAAAAAAAATGTTTCATTGGTATTTGAAAGACTAAAACTGTTAAGACTTTCATTGCAAAGTGACAGGGAAAAGGAAAATATATTATCTGTCAGCCCACACATGTCTAGACATGGACAGCAAGCTGACTGCACAGGTACCTCACAGAGAGGCCAGCCCGATTCTCAGCGCTCCCCTGAGCTGTTTCACACTCAGTGCTCCAGGGGACATGCATTTCATCAAGCATTAAAGCTTCTCCTCTCCATTGCTTTGATTCCATTAGCAAATAAACCAGTAAAAATTATTACAGATGTGTGCTTGGAGGTGGAGAGAAGGAAGAAAAGAAAGAGAGTTAAAATTTGTTAATATTGTACAGTGCTTCAGACCATCTGCTGTAAAATTGCTTGCTGCTCCGAGGGCTGAGTTGGCTGTATCAAGTATCCTCCAGCACTGTACCAGTGCCTTCCCTGCACGGTGGAAGCGATGGACCCTCCACGCACTGAGCTGTGCCACGTAGCAATCAGACTGGCCAGCAAAGAGGCAATGAGGAAAACTTGGCATTGGTGAGGGTTTCTCTGCTATTAAGTTCGCCTGCAAAAAATTAACTCCTAAAGTATTAACTCCCTTCCTCTCAGAAGGTCAGGTGAGGCTCTTCTATTATCTTTGGTTATAAAAACCTAATATTAAGTCAGGCTTTGCATAGTGGCACCACAAAGCAGGGTGTATGTGGCCAGAAACCAGCCACCACTGTTCTTTTTCACATTTGCAGGTGCCTGTTTCTCTGCTACCACTCAGCTCTGCATGCACATGACCATTTATTTGCCAAATTATAAGCTATGGCAGGTCTCTGAGTAATGGTTGACCTGAGACAACATGAGAGACACGGAGCTGCAGAGAGCTCTCTACAGAGGCTGTTTTCCAGATGATTTCAGTGATGGAAAGATACTGTCCTTTTCTTTCCCTGAGGAAGCCCAGCAAGCTCTGCCTTGCACTCCCATTTACAGGGGCTGCCTTCTGCTTAGAGTGGCAATAGTGCCCTTCTGGCACTTGTTTTATTTTTATTATTTATTTTGGATCTGGTTTCTAATTCTGCAGCTGTGGATCTCATAAAATGTAGAAGCTAAATTACACTACTCCCAATTCAAGGAATGCATAAAGGTGAATCCTAGGAGGAATTTCACAAGACACATTCTGAAAATACAAACTGATCTTTCATCGTAAACCCATTTTCCTTATTTCCCCCAGAGACAATCAAAACTCTGTTGAATTATAAATACAAACCACAGCAGGATTGAATTTGCACCCCCAGAGACAATAGGGCACGGACTCCACATTTCCACTTTTACATAGTTGAAGTCCAGAAGATCAGGCTTGTAGCCATCACTGGGTCTGTAAAATCTGCAGCCAGCGGGATTTCAAAAGGTGGTGAAGGTGAAGCAGAGACTTAATCTGCCACCCCTCTGCCATCCCCCAGCCTTCATTTTCTTGGTGTCAGTTTTGTGTTGTAAATAGCAATTATAGCTAGGCTATTAACATCAATCAAGGAACTATTTCTGAGCTTTTTGTCTTGAACAAGCTGGATACACCAACACTAAGAGAAGGGAAAAAAGATAAGGTACCTGCAGAAGTACTGTGTTGAAAAAATATGGTACCCATGGTGCTTTAAAAAAAGGAGATCTATAAAATGTTGAAGTTGGTCTCAACTTTACAATTGGTCATTTCACATCTCTTCTTGGGCAAAGTAGCGTTGGTGTACAGCAACGGGAGCTGGGACTGCACCGAAGACACATCAGCAAAACCCCTGCGTGGTGCCCCTTGCTTGTTTTGTTCATTACGCTGCCTGCATAGAAAGCACCACGACAGACGTAGAAGACTGTAAATACCATTGTACTACATGCACCTAATGGCTCTCATGAGACAGGAGGGATGGCTGGAGCTCATCCAGGGGGGTGCAGGGGCTGCAGCTCAGCCGGCTGCACTCTGCAGTGTCAGGTACAACCCTAGGCAGTCCCTCAGCTCACTGTCACAGGAGGGATAGGTCACAGCTGGCAAAAAGGTAGATGTCACATAGAATGCAGAACTGCCACCTGCCCCGTGTGGCTCTGGTGCCAGTGGAGAGAAGCACACACATACACACACCCCCCCAACACAACTCCACTTCATCACAGTAAATATATCAACACAGGTTATAAACCTGTGGCTGGTGCAAAGCGAGAACTAACAGGGGGAAGGGGAACTCTATTAAAATCATGCAGATCACCTGGGAGGAAAGTCTGTCTTGAGCAAAATGCATTTTAATCTGACTTTAATGAGACTGATATTTAAAAAAAAATGTTGAAGAACACTATTGGGGATATAGAAAAAAAAAGCTGTACACAGAATTTCAGGCTGCAGAGTTGTTTAGGCTCCATTTAAGTGGTACCCTTAAAGAGCTTAAATTGTTTAGGTTATCAAAAAGGAGATGGAGAGGTAACTTGATTACAGTGAAAATCCACAGGGAAAAAGTAATGGTTACTACAGAGTTAAGTGGTTCAGGGAGGGAAAAAAAAAAAAAAAAAGAGGAAAAAAAGAATGAATAGGCAAATGTTGAAGCCAAATAAATTTGAATGAGAAATCCAGCACAGTTTTTAGGAGTGAGGATGATTAATCACTGGAACAAATTACCAAGTGAAGCAGCTGATTCACTATTTCTCAATGCTTTCAAATTGCAACCAGTTGTCTTAAGTCCAGAGTGGACATCTTTGGTTAATCAAAAAGTACAGGGCTTAGAGAAGTAAAAGAGTGGTATTTAATTACTCACAGCATGAGTGGCCATGCTGGACCTGTAGACTTTTGCAATCAGATGCAAAGTCACTCTTGCCTCCCTCCATCCCAGCACCAAAACCTGCACATGCCCAGCCACGCTGCTGACCAGGACCAGGCTGTCCTTCCAGTTCCTGCAAGAGGTCCAGGGATGGGGGCTGGCACTGAGACCAACAGTACTAGAAGCAGGCACAGAGGCTGCCAAAACTACCTCTTGAAGTCCCTGCCTCTGTCAGGGCCCTCTCACCTCCTGCAGCTACCCCACAGGTCCCTGTGACACCTCATGCTGCTGGATGTGTCCTCAGGCACGGCTCTTCAGAGCTGCCTGGCTCAGCTAGACCAGGGCTTGATTGCAAACACGTCTGAGCTTTACCTCACTGTTGCATTGCTTGCCACTTCTTGCTGAGTTTGTTAAACACAATCATGTTTTTAATGTTGCACAGGAATTTGGACTGGAGCTCTCTCTGGCAGGAAACCCACACAAATGCACTGAAAAATAAGAGAGATTCCTACATGCAAGGCAATAACTGACAGTTTCCATCTTTCCTCAGCTGCAGTGCTACATGTATAACATTAGGTGAAGCTATGTGAGAAAATAAATGCCAGAGCCATCCTCTCACAGTCCAGCACAGAGTCCATTAGGAAGTCCCATTGGCTCTCTGGAGAGCACTCAAAGCACAGACACTAAGATGCTGCTTTTAGAAAGATAATGGATCAAGATGAAATCAGTTTTTCAGATGAGTCTTCCCTTTCCATAGGGGCCATCTTTATGGTTTCAACGATGTAGAATAAAAAGAAAGAGTATTCACTTCCTAATGAAATGAAAAATTTCATTAATTTTGGGATATTCATTCCTTTAAGAGCTTCTCTCCTCAAGTTCATTAACTCCGTGGATGTGGCTTGCACCGATGCTGCCCTGCAGTCCTTGCCAGGATTTGCTTTCTCTTCCCCGGTCTGAGCCAAGGCGTAGAGTTTGCCAAGCCCCGACATAATGCCTGCAGTTACCAAGCAGATACACAGAGATATTTCCTATTGAATGATGAGAGAAAAATCCCCTGATATTCTCAGCTGCTGTCTAGTCTCAACAGTTAGATCTGGCTGATTTCTGCAGCAATTAGAGCTCATCCTGGTCCTGCAAACTGTCCAGAGCTTGGTAATCTGTGAAACTTTCAGAGAAAGTTTTGTAAGCTCATTTACATGCAAGATGTGGCAGCAGTCTCAGGCAGCTGGGGAAGCCTGTGCAAAAGTGAGCTGGGGAGCAGCTCACAATAAATAGAAAACCAGTCCTCAGGAGCAGAACAATGAGCCAGCCCATGCGGAGACGGGAAGGAAAAGGATGAGCAGAAATAGCCCCCGAACTTCCCTCTTTCTAATGAGTGTGACATTGATGGTCTGGGATGCACCTGTAGCCAGCTCGGATCAGCTGCCCTGGTTTCTGCCTCTCCCAGCTTAAGGTCCTGGCTGACTCAAAACTGCTAATGGCCTGCAGACCATGGCTGGCCTGGAATCCTATCCCAGTGAAGCCAGGACAATTGTAAACAATGATTTGTGAAACTGTTTCCTGGGTAGTTGAAATGATGAATGAAAAACCTGGTGAATAAGAAGGTTTTACATAGGCTTAAAAGTGAACTTGTGATCATCATCTTCCTCTCTCTTTTCTGTCCTGTTTCTCTTAGAACACTTAGCATTCTTGGGGCTGCAGAACTTTCTTAGCAGTAGTTAAACATTTTTTTTCTTACTCACCTTCAAGGGATAACAGATTTTCTGTGATAGAGCTGCGTCCACTTGTAAGTTGATTAACATGCTTGCATAGCTTTGCATTGTAGGAATCATCTTTGCTGTAAAATTCTACAGTAAAAAAATCTCTACAAATCAAAATAAATACAATTCTGGATTGCAATATGCCAGTCTTCCTTAAGCAGAAATATAGCTTCGTTGAGTGGGTGTTCTACTGCTGGAGTATCAGCAGCATTTGCTCTTTTGTATTCAAAGTAAGTGTCATGTGATACATAATGAAAGTTTTGTGGTATTTTTGGATTTTATTTTCTAAAACTAATAAATTATGAAAATGTGTTTCCAGGAAGCTAGACTTTGATCTAAAGGAAGGCCATCTATAATAAAGCCAAAGAAAAATCCACTAAAGGGAATAGATTCTGATGAACAATTTCTTTTTATATTTATAAATTTATAACTCTGCTTATCTCTGCCTATACGTACACATAAATCTCTCTATACACATTTAGATAGATGTTTTCTATTCTTGTCCATCAATGTTAAAAACCCAGGTATCATTAAAGTATGTTGTTCTGGTTCCAAACCACTGTGATTATTTGCTTCTCACTAAGCAACACTTTTGTGAGAACCTGCCATCTTACATCAAATATCTGGAGTAGAATGATTCAGATAATGGAAAAAAGGTGATGTGAAAATCAAAAGATTGTCTAGAAACTAAATGCTGGGAAGAGTATCTTTGATTGTAAAGTTACTAACTAGTTAATGAGATTTGGGACTGACAAAGGCATGAGAGGAAGAGAGGTGGTGATATGAATTTACATGCATAGTCAAGGTACAGCACTGGGAAGGACCATCAGTGCACAGGACCTCAATATCAACAAAGAGCATCATTGGAAGAGAGGACTGGGATTGTTGAGGAGCATTATGGGAGGGAACAGACTTCTCAGGAACACAAACTGAGCTTCCAGAAGTAAGCTGGAGATAGATTTGGACACAGAAAAAGCAGGGAGAAGGACTTGTCTAGCATTGAACTGATCAGCACAGGGGACTTACTAAGAATAGGATGCTGAAAGGCACATTTGTGATCATGAAATGGTAGTGATAGAGTTCTTGGGGAGGCAAAGAGGGAAGAAATAATAAAGAGGATGAATTCAAGACAGCACACTTTGGTACCCTCCCATAATTGGTAAGATTTCTGCATGGGAGACAAATCTATAGAGAAAAGTTATTCAAGAAGCTTGGCAGTTCCTTAAGGAATTTAAGAGCAAAGTGTCCTGCTGTGGAGACAGGGTAGGATGTGAAACCATGAGCTTCTTAGTGACCTGAATTTTTAAAAGAAATTTTTATAGAAAGTGGAAAGCAAGTGACAAAATGATGTTTATAAAAAGGATCTTTGAGCCACAGAGTTATCCTTCAGGTGTTTTGCTATGTCAGGGAATTCATAAACATTATACTTTTGAACCTCTCCTTCTCCCCCTCAAAAACCCACAAATACTGCAATATTTAAGGAGGAGAGTGGCATTTAAAATATTTGAAGTAGTGTGTACACAGCACTCTGGGAAGGTCTCACTGGTGTACTTAGTGCCGTCCTTAGTAATATGAAATGGACCTGACCAAGGGAATTGAGAAAGTGAGACGTATGAACAGACTGAGGTGCTGTATCTGCATCCTATAGAGAAGAGAGGATCGATGGAAGTTCTGAGCCCTGAAATATAGCTGAGAAAAAAAATTGCCAAGGGAAAGATACTGTTTCTGGGGATATGACAGATAAAGGAAGAAGTGCTAGACTTAAATTGAAGCAAAGGGAACCTAGGCATTAAGAAGATGTTTGTACTTCTGGGCTAGCTAAACACTCTGATTCTATAAGGATGCTCAAAATATGTCACAGTGTGCTAAAATACAGACCAAATCAACACTTCTCAGACTGGCAGCTGGTTAGTCTGTCACTTGTCCTTGGTGAAGGGGTCATGGGCAAAGATTTTCTTCTTTCTTCATGCTTCTTTGCATTTGAACTACAGTGAAAAAGGCTGTAGGATTTCTACTGCTGAGGTTTAAAGGACTGATTAGGCAGAGATTTGCCAGGATTATTTTCTGCCTGTGTGAGTTTGATATGTACTTTCTATCCCAAGTAAAGAAAACCTGCAAACTTTCAAAATTTCCTAACAACCATAAATTCTAAGAAAAAAACCCAAACATCCGAATAAAGGAAAATCCTTTCCAACCTCAGTCCCACCTCTGCAGCAAGATTTTGGAAGTTATTGGAGCTCAATTCCATTCATCACTCGTGGGGCTTTCTAACTTGGAGAGCTGGAAGGCCGTTCTCCTGAGCGTATGGCAGAAATTAAAAAGTCTTGGAAAGGCTGTCAGGACTGGGGCATTACATCCCTTTTCAGAGGAAATCTGCCTCATTGCAAACCTGCCTTAGATCTAAGGACTCTGGCAAAGTCTGCCTGGAAATGAGCCTCGCATCTGGGAACCAGGCTGAAGATTCAGCAGAAGTCTGCTGAGCTAAAGATGTTTAGAGACAAATACTTCAGCCTCCATCACTGTAGCTTTCTTCTGATGATTGCTTCTGATTAAATTTGACCAGTTTATGGCACGAGCTGTTTCTCGCCTCTTATTGCAGCAATGTGTTACTTAACAGCACTAAATTCCTTATAAATCTGCTGGGGTTTTTTCATATGAGGAGAGTCTCCTAACCCCTGAAGAGCTTCTCAGAGGTTCACCATACAACACGCTCTGAGCTGGCTTTTGAATCGTGCCAGAGCAGCAGCCTACGGTGCAGTGATACAGGCCCACTTGTGAAGACAGGAGGGCTAATAATACTAAATGGTGTGTCTCTCATGACTATGGGGGAGATGGGGGTATGAAACAAATTGTGCGGTCAATAATTCAGTCAATAAGTTGAAGTATGATATCCACCGTTTTGGCACACTGAAGATGTACTTTGTACACGTGGGGGTTTGCAGTCAGTCCACAACAGCTCCTCCCTGAAGCTCCTTTCTCCTGACATGTTTCCACTGCTCCAGCATGGGCTCTCCATGGCCACAGCTCCTTTAGGTAATGTTCAGCTGTGTGGGGTGTCTGCTCCTCCATGGCCCCCCTCCCCTTTCTCCTTCCCAGCCCTGGGCACTCACTGGGCTGTTTCTCATACTCTTTTCCTCACTCCTCATGGCCTCTGTGGTGTTTTGCCCTTTAAAGGCGGTTCAGGGCCACCTGCATTGCTGATGGGCTCAGCTGTGTCCTGCTCTGGGGCCTTGGTGGAACCATCTAGAACCGGCTGTGCCCGGCACGGGGCAGCCCCAGCCTCTGCTCACTGAGGAGTCCCTGCAGCCGGCATCTGGACACCCCCCAGGTACAAAGCTTGACTAAAACCACTCGGACTTTTAGTCACAAGTGTGAAAAGAGGATGATGGGTGAGCATGGGAGAGCTGGCAGCCCAAGCATCATCAGGAGCAGCTCTGTGGCAGGTCACCACCTCCCTGCCCTCTGCTGTAAGTTGATTCTGATTTTTTTTACTTTTCCTTTCTTTTTTTTTTTTTTTGTCAGCTCTTTGATGACTCTCAGAAATCCCTTTCTTTGGGACCTCAGTTTAGGAAAGCAAGCTTGTTTCGCAGCCATACCTGTGGCTGTGACTATCCTGGGGCTCTTCCCCAGTTATCCCTCAAGGGCTGCAGACACCTAACACCTTGATGGGGTCATGGCCATCCCCTCAGGGCTGACCTCAGCTGAGGCTCATCCACCTCCAGCAGCACCGGGCTTGCTGGGGTGGCAGAGCTGAGAGGAGTATGGGGAGGGGCAGGGGGTTTATAAGTCAGGCAGCTTTCTGCAGTTAGGCCTTGGGAGGTTGATGGTGGGAGCTGAGCCAAGCCTGGAACAGCAGCGCTGACTCAAAATGGCGTGGTGAAGGTGTGTGCGCGTGTGCTTTGGGAGCCTCACTGATGCTAGTGCCATATTCTCAACAAAAAAAATGGCTTGATTAGGGAATATCTCTGTGGATCAAATATGCTTGTCCATGCTTACAAAAGATAGACAGTTGAAATAACTATGGAGCAAATATGGCTGAAAGGTATCAGTTAAGGCTTTTAAACTTTAAATTTGTACAAAAACTTCGCTGTGGGAAAAAGCTAAACCTTAATTTATTTCATTAGCTGTGTGGAATCAAAACTGTCAGCTATTTCGTGTTTTTTTTCCTGGGGAAGATGGTACTGGTGAATGCAAGGAGCTGGCATGATGTCACAGCTCATCTAATTAAGCTCATCATTTCTTCTAATGTTGGATGTGTTCTAGTATCCAGACTGAGTAGTAACAGTTTATCATCAGTGTGGGCATTTCCAGTAAAACGGCAAATCTAATAAACTAAAATTACTTTTTGGCAGTGGATCTCCTATACTGAAACTCATTATAGTAGTCATTGATTTCTCTTTTTAAAAACATTGTAGTGTTTGTTTAAAAAACAAAAACATCAGCAGAACAATTCACCTGAAAAACATTAGGGTTTTTTTTTTTTCTATGGTAGTGTGGCAATTGTGGCACAAGAAGTAGTGGGTGTGAATGTCTGCAGTGTGGCCCCAGTTCTGCATAGGCCAGGGCAGCAATTCATTTCATAAAGCTGAAAAAACCAGGATGCCATTCAAATAAAAAGTACTATAACTGGTAACAACTTTCTAGTTTATACTTGTTTCGTTTTCTTAAATTAGGTAATTTTATTCTTTCTTAAATGCTTTAATCTTTTGAGTGTTCTTGTCTACAAAACAACTTCAGCTTTGATCAAGCATTTGCTTTAGCTTCAGTTAGTGATCTTATGCAGTGGGGTGGTAAATAAGCAGTTGTAAACAAAAGCCAGTGTAAAGATGCATAACAATAAAATCAAGTTTCAGAATGCATGAATATAAATATGCAAACTATAAATTACCATTTCACTGGCTGAAGGGAAGCAGAGATTTTATGTTTAAAGTATCAGAATCTTTTTAAAATGCTATCCAAAAATGAATAGATGTGTTTAAGGTCTACTGCCATTTGAATGGTATTGTACTGGGGACCTCATTCAGCAAACACCTCCACCTGCCACTGAGTACCACAGAGTTTAAGCACATATTGGTAGCTAGCAGATCTCTGGCACCTGCTCTGTGTCTTAAAAGCTTGGGATTGCCTTTCTCTATGCAACGTGATGATTGAGTTACCCATATCAAAATTCCCGCTTGACTGTACCTTAATAGATAAATGTGTATTGTGTTCTACCCAGGTGTGATAGCAAAAGTACTTTTTCCATTTAAGAGTCTTCTTCCTTGACTGAAAATGGTGTATTCATCCAAAAGCAGTTCTGGAGACAGCTTCTGATCTTTAATTCTTTGTGCTTTCAGAAGCTGCTGATAAATGCAGCTGTAAATGCTTTTATTTTGTGATTTTATTGAAAGTGATGGCCTAGGTATCTATAGTCTCACAATCTCTATAGCTCCTTCTGGCTGGTGAGGTGGTTGGCATTTCCCTGGCTGTGCAGGAGTCCTGGGAAGGCAGGATGCTAACAGGATTGCAACGGAAAAAGGACTTTACCAGATTGCTGCGGCAAAACGCCTTTCCTTCTGAAATTATTCACCCAGTGCTGCAGCAGAGATTGAGAGAATCCTACTTATCCAGGCAGACATGGGCAGCAGCCGCTCTACTCTCCAGTTGGGGGTGGGGAGTGGGGGTGTGTGCACATATGGGTCGGGTCCTCAGGCTGGCTGGCTGCAGCAGCGAGGAGAGCTGAGTCATCTGAAGAGACTTTCTCTGAGTTTCTTTAAAAATAAAAAGGGAGGGGGGAGAAAAATATTGTTCCTAAGTGGTTGCCTGGAATTGGTTCTGGTAGGGGCCAGATTGCAATTACAGATGTGCTGAACGCAGTGTCAGCTCTCTTGACAAATTCAGTATTTGTGCTGCTGTCCACAGTATCTATTTCAGACAGCTTGAGCCATCAAGTGCTCGGCCTTTAAGATTGAGAGGGTGAGTAGAGCGTGCAGGCGCTGACTGAGCCTCGGGTTCGTGTTCCTCACGTACGTTCACCCTGATTATAATAATGAGGGGACCAAGTGATTTCAAAATCAGGGCACCATCAATTTGCACTACTTTCTGCAAGCTCTTTATCTCTCTGTAAACTGAGTAAAAATTGAAGTTTATAACTTTGCAGTTAGGTTATTCAGTCTTTATGTTCTGAAAGAGTAATACTGATCTGAGGACATTATTCTAATTTCCGTATTTTCTATCACATTTTCTAGGTGTTCAATTGTTTCATTAGATTTTTTTGACCATTGCTGTGCCTGGAGCAGAGACTTTTATTGAGTTACTCTGGAAGATGCTTTGTGAATTTAGAGTTGTGCAACATGTACAGATCGGTCTTGCAGACTGTATCGCTCGAATTAGTCAATACTGATACTTATCATCTGCCCAATGTGAATAAAAAGGGTAACTAAAAACCTGAAACCCAGCTTCCTATCAGTGAACACTCTTAAGTGATTTTCAGGTATGTTAGAGATAAGGAAAGCTGATGCTTCGTAAAAGCCGGTTAGAGAATTTTAACTAACCTTAACTCTGCCAACACTGCTTTTTTGATGTCTCCACTGCTTATTGCTTTATGAGAACCTTGTCTTGCAGTTACAACTGATCCATCCATGGCAGAAAAAAATGGCTGACTTAATGAAACTTTGTATGTGACTTTTTTTTTGCCTCCTGAAAGCAGATTTTAAATATTAATGTGCTTAGACTAGGGATTCTTTCTGAAAGATCCCTCAACACTGAGTGGACTTTTTCAGGCCTCCAGAAAACAGTCCTCTAAGACCAGTTCTTCTAGCCTTGAACTGGTTTCTTATGAGGAGCTATGCATTCAGACTTGGTTTGATCATTGTTTCATTTCCAAACGTGGAGTAAATGAGTCAAGATCCTCTGCCATGCACCCTTTCTAGACTCCTTCCTATGTTACTCTTGAAATGGTTTGTGCAGGCTGCACAACTTACAGCAGAGGATGAGACTGCATTTGGTGTCAGTCAATAGTCAATAACTCACCTGTCGTCATGTGAGCTGTTGTTGAGCAATAAATAACGCAGACCAAATGCAGCCTCAGCTGTATTGCAATTGGAAAAAGGGAATGGTTGGGGAGGAAACAACCATCAGAGGTCAAACAGGCCTTTCATCGAAACATTTGTTTTTGAATGCACCCAGAACCTCCAGATGGGCTGATGCTGCTTTAGATGTAAAGGGAAAGACGTGAAAAGCAGGGAAGTGGTTTATGTTCTGGGATGTGGTAAAGGATGAAAAACTAATCTTTCACTGCTTTGTGCTTCGTAGGTGCAAAATGGATCTCAGGTTAGCTCAGTGCTGACTTGAAATACAGTGTGCCCTGGGGGGGTGAGGGCTAGCTGCAGGAGTCTGAGGATACAGATTCAAGAGATGAGGAGTTGCAATGACTCTGCACCATCAGGAAGGGGGAGTTTGGCTTCTGGTTCTGTGCTCTCCCCACCTGCCTTGTACCTGCCCTGGTCCTCGCTGCATTGCTTTCTGCATAAAGGCAAAACCAGCACAGGGAAACAAGCAGTGGTCTCTTAATTTAAATGAAACAGTTTGGTGAAGGGTGAAACTCTGGAGCTGGCAAAGGGAGGCAGACAGAACTGCACGACAGTCATGAGGCAGGGGAAGGTTAGACAGGGTGGAGAGCAATGTTACACTGCTGTACTGGGGTCATAAAGAGCTAAATTTCACTGCCTGTGAAACCTTTGCTAAGCACCTAGTGTGTGAGAGAGACTCAATACATCTGAATACTATGGAGTGAGGAAAGTGGTGTTCTTTAACTCCAGTCAAACATGTGGAAATTAAACTTGTACTGACAAAGAAATAAAAGGCAGCTCTAATTTAAAAGTGTCTGTGAAGCTTAAAACTACTGAAATACTGATTTATTTATTTTTTATTATTTCCCCCTCCCCTCCCTCCTTTTTTATTAAGGACCATTTGCAAGTTTCATTGCACTGTTATCCTCAGCTTTGGCGTGCCTTACAGCCTGGATTGAGTTAAAATTTGTGATATGCTGGAGCTGAAAGTTCCAAGTCCTCCTTCCTGAAGCATCTTACCTAACAAGATGTACCTTTTAAAATAGCATTTATATGTAGAGCAGAAACACTTCAACTAAAGTCAGAGCATCATTATTTGAGATATTTAGATATTTAGGATGTAATTAGAAATATGTGCTAAAGTTCAGCTATGTCGGTGACTAGTTACAACCATCTGTTCAGCATATGGGCAAGGCTCTGAAATATAACATGCAAACCTAAAATTTTGCTTAAACTGCTGCAAACAGCAGTAAGTTATGAACATTTTGTTAATTACTCCTTTTCCCATAAAGCTGCTTCACACTGATCTTGTCCTCTTCTGCTTTTCCATTGGCGCAATGAAATGTCTTTCAGCCAAGTTGCTCTCAGCTTATACCAGTCAATACAGAATCGCACCACATTACTGAATGGTGTCTACATGGACACCTTTTCTGCTCCTCTAGCCCTTGTGTGACATGTGTGGCAGGTTAGCGTTAAGGAAATGCTTATGGTTGACTGTACACAACGGTTTGTCCAAAGGAAGGTTTGTTGACTGCAGGCACGTGTACTGGGTCCTGCCTTTAGGAATCAGAGTATGAGATAAACATACGATCCTGTTCCGTCATCAGAAGGCCTATAGTGACATTTAATATGAATAATTCAAAGTTGCTGAAGTGTTTTTACCGTGATACTATCTTTCACGTGACCATTAACTTGTTAGTATCTGCTGAATGCCACCGATGGAGACACAGAACAAATTATTCATAGTAAAGTCTGTACTAGGTCTGGCTGGGTCACAGTTCATTTACTTCACAGGAGCCTGCATGGTGCTGAGCTTTGGATATGTGACTAAAAGAGTATTGCTAAAACTGTCAACCAATGTTTTAGCTGTTGCTGAACAGTGCTTGCACAGTGGCGAGGCCTTCTGTTTGTCACGGTCCTTTCTGGTGTTGGTACAAGTGGTTTCAGGTAACGATGAATTGACCTGTTCAGCTGGGGCCCGCAGTCAGGAATGTGAGGGAGCCCAGCAGACAGGATGTCTCATTAGGGGCTGGAGGACTGGCAGAGGGACTGGCAGTGGGACAACCATCTGCAGGCTCCAGGTGGCTCTTGCCAGTGTGAAGGTAAGGTGTCCCCTCAGAGATGCTCTTCTGAACATCTGAGGTGGGTATGCTGTGTCTGAGGGAACTAGTGGTAATGAAAGTGATCCACAGTGACCTGGGTGACATCAGCACAGGTCAGTGTAGCAATGGTCTGTGACAGTACAGGAGGGCTTTGTTGTCCTGCAGTGCTGATGATGTCCTCTCCCTGGTCCTTTCCTCGCTCACGTGACTGAGAAACAGATCCTAGATTTTCCCCAGAAGCTTTGCTACATGTGCGTTTTCACACTCTTGTCTCTAAGTATTCATCTGAATCAAGAACACCTTTTAGAGGTAAAATGCATCTCTTCATACGGCTCCTTCTAAATGAGGCCACCTTTGTTAAAAAGCATTGAACTAGGATCAGAGGGCTGCAGAAACACACAATGAATGTACCAAAGCTTGATGTGACATGGATGCCTCTGAGAGACAAGTTGCACCGTTGGAAGTATAACATTGAAAAAATATGCTTGTTATTTCCTTGAGGAAACTTGGTATGAATCCTCTTCTCATTAATATTCTAATGGACTTATATGGTACAAATACTCTGATTAAATCAGAACGAGCATAATGACTTTATTATCAGATACATTTTTGTTCTATTTAAATTCATCCATCTATCAAAAATGCTCAGTGAAATGCTAGAAGGGCACTCACGAGTTGCAAAATAGATTAATTTCAAATTCTAATGGACAGGAATTGATCTAATCATCACTCCAGGATTCTTGGGGAATTAAAAAAGTAACCAAAACTGTCTCAGAAGTCAAATGTTTTACTTTTTGGACACTAATAGAGGTCAATTGTAACAAAATATGGAGAAAAATCTTTTCCCTTGCTCTGATTTTAAGACATTTGTCTACATATGAATTGTCTACATGAAAAAAAAAAAGAATTCCTTTGTGATAAAGCTGTGCTCTCTCTATTCCAACCTTTAGAGTACTTTTTTCTAGTTAGATAGAAAAACCAAACATCATAGAAACTATGTGATTCCATCTGAAGTTAAATCAAATAGGAGACTGTGTCCTATCTTGGATGAACACAATTTCAGAGCATGAAGGCTAGTTTGTGCCCTGAGGTGGGGGTTCACTGGGGAACCCCTAGGGCCTGACTTTCAGTCCCTGGGCCTGTGACTGTTGCTGAAGTAGTCTGTGAATGGGAAATGTGTGGCAGATGTCTGTGAAGGTGAGGCCAGGAGAAAGTTCTGGCTGTGGAGAAGGTCCTCAAAATGTGCAGTGGACCACATGAAGGGCTAGGACTGTGGGCACATCTCTGCTGGTGGCAAGCTGGAGGGGCAATGTACATTTCTCCTGTGTGGTACATGTAGGAAATCTCCAGTAGGTTTGGCTTTGATCATGTGATCTGAATCCATATTGCTAAATTTTAATGGTCTTCAGTGGTCTTCACCCTGTTTTCAAAAGAGTGGCCTGTTGAGATGTTTGGAAACCCCTCCTTCTTTCCCTGCTGTCTGTCCTGTCTCTACCTCAAAACACCTCATCTTGTTTTCCCAACTCAAAAATATCTTGCATTCCTGTGAAGTTGGTCTCGGCTCCCTCAAATCCTTTCCTTCCATCAGCTAAAGTATCCCAGGGAAATTACTGCACCTTTTCAAATATTTCCTTGTTGCCTACAATCCACTCTAGGCAGGGACCACACAAGCTCAGGTACCAACAGGTCCTTCCCACTCCTGACAAAGTGCTCCTAACCTGCCAGGTTGATGATCGCTGGTGGAACCTACCCCATCCTGCAGACAGGTTGCAGAGTGGCCTCCTGGTGAGCCAGCTCCTCCTGGGAGGCATCCAGGCTTGGATCAACAAGTCAGGCTAGGGTGAAAGGGGAGATCTCCAGCACATACATGCTTAAAAGGCAATGGAAAGGAAAATGGGCAGTCAGCATTTGAACCAAATTTGTCCGAGGCTTCTTGCAGTTCCCTTCTCACAACTGAGAAAGTCGCAAAATATCAGTGAAAATGATTCCCTTTTGGGAATATTACACAGCAGTTAACAAAATCTGTTTGCATTTCTCAAGCTGCTCTTTTCAATGCTGTGGAGAACAGACAACTGCTGCGTGGTCGGCATCATCCATTCTGCTGCACTCTGGTAACCTTGCTTAGCTGGGGCACGGTTACGTGTCCCGTAAGAACTAATAAAAGTTCCCATTTCTACCCCATAAATAAATGCATGAAGTTCACCTGTGTAGCTGCAGGCTTTTACCCTTGTTAGTCTTATCTCCGACCCCTACTTCAATGCCTGTTATACTCATTTGCAATTACATTGCATAGAACTAATGTAATTACTTTGCACAACTGATTAGTATCTAACACCTGCTGTACTTCTAATTTAAATAACAACCTTAAAATTATTCATGAGGACAGTATTTTGCTGATGCTTCTCTTAGGGGCTAATTCTTCCTCTGGCAGTACAGGATAACGGTGCCTGGCTGTGTGTTCCTTTCCTTAGGACCATGCTTTCAGTTGCTTATAACTTTGCCCAACTAGCAGCCCTTTAGCGTGCCACATGACATATTTTCCTTAGGAATCATTCAACTTAAATTGGAGAATCAATACAAAGTTAAAGAAAAAAAGAAATCTTATTTTGTTAATGCTAAAAATGTTTTTATAACAATTTTCAGTGGTGTTCATAGGCTTCTTGGTCATCTGCAGGTAATAGAGCACTGAAAAGTGTCAATTTTTTATATGAAGAGATCTAACTTCGGTCAGTAGCAGGGGAGATGTTGAAGCAAACCCCAGTGCAATCACAAACCTTCCCAGAATTTCAGTGAATTGATTTGTATGCTGTAGCTATGTAAGTGTTCCCTTGTCTGGGTAGGTGTTTCTAGCTAACAGGGTCTCAGTCCACAGGACTGATCACCTCTTTGATTCTTCTTGTGCCATCGCTCCTCCCTGGCTGTCAGGAAGCACGACTGTGGGATGCCTGTCTCCCCTCCTGCTATCCCAGCTGTAGGATTTATCTGTCAAGTTCTGAGCATGTATAAACTGGCATAACAAAAGGTCCTGAAGGTTTGTATGAATAGGGATAGGTTTTCACTAAAACCACAAGAAACATGTCTGTAACACTATTCCCATATCCAATGATCCTCTGCTCACCTGAAAGCATGGAAACAGCAGAAGCTCTCAGCTAAGCACAGAGAAATAATGAGTATCACCAAGGAATAAATAATATGTATTTCCAGTCTTACGAGCCAAGCTTAGCAGAGACTTAAATCTGGTTCCGAATAAATGCTGATCACAAAAATCATCAATCCAAGTGTCTAATTTGGCCAAAATTATAAATCAACAGGGCGGTGTTATCACCTCTTGCTAAGAGTACACACACACATACAACTGGGGTGGATGCTAAAATGAGGGAGAAGGGGAGGAGCTCTGGGAAGTAACACCTTGGGAAGTATTATAGTAAAAGTACGTCAGTAAAAACAGGTGAGTTGTGTGCCCTTTAAACACTTCAGTATGTAAAAATAGTTCCTAAAGAAAAACAGAACATGGGCAAAGTTGTTCGGGAGACCTTACAGAAAGCTGCTCCAAGTATCAAAATCTTGTACAAGTTTGGTTCTCATTTTAGTGGGGTATCCCTAGGTGTTGACCTCTGTATTACAGATTGCTTCTCAATAGGTCAGCTTGAATGTATCTGTAACATGAAAGGCTTTGTTTATTCTGATGTAACCTCAACCATCTATTTATTGCAAAGATTGAATGTTTTGATGTATTAAAATGTCTAAATTCTGCAACTAATCAAATATACGGTGTAAATTTTTATTAATGCAAATTTTTATTAATGTATTTAATCAGGTTCCTATGCACTAATCTCCTACAAAACAGTGAATTTTGTGAACATTGAGATTAGCATAACTGGAAAACCCCATTGCACATAATAACATCTACAGTAAATGTGATTTCTTGGGGGAGACCACACTGCTACTGGAAAATCTTCCTTTCTCTATAACAGTTGGTATTGCTGTGAGTTAAAAATGATGCAACTCAGCCTAGCTGAAAGGATGCCTATATTTTGAGAACATCACAGTACACTCTTCCCCTTGCCAAATGTTCCAGGCACAGAGGTGAATATGTCAAACACCCTTTGTCCTGTCCATTCTAAGCAAACATGGCCTTTGTGCTGCTGAGGGCTGCGTTTTAATCCACTTCCTTTACCTCTTAAACCACACCCTTTCCCAAAGTCTGCTTGACATTGGTTCTGAAATGTTAAATGTCTGTGCTTTGCAGATCTAGCATTACTGAAAAAGAGTGAAGGCAAGAACAGACCAGATTAGAGACCCTCCTTAAGTAGATTATGATTCTACTACTGCTGCAGTTGAAGAATATACATTTATGCTAATTAAATCTCAGGAAAATTGTCATTATGAGATTTTTGTCTTTCTTCACACTAGATGTGATTCTGCAATGTGCATCGATAATTTCTGGACATGCTTTTGGCTAGAGCTGTATAAGATATAATTTTTCTTCTACATGTAACAATTTGGAGTAAAAGAAAATGCTGCCACTTAAAATTTTTCAGTGCCCTTTTACCAAGCTTCAGCCATTTCAAATGACATTTCACAGGTAGCACAGGGACAAATCATCAGCAGGGCAGTCATGTTTAGCTGCTCGTTAATGAAATCAGTGTTATGAAGCATGGATTGGCAGAATGAACAAAGCTAAAGCAATTACTAAACTCTCTGCAGAAATGGGTAGAAAATTGAGGGTCTCATTTAAATTGTTAACATCTTACCAGTATTGGATTTGAACCCAGAAACAATTAATTTGATCATCTGCCATACACATTAATTATAATGATGCTGAAACAATTGAGAAGAGACTTACCTTCTCATGTGATGGGAAAAGGAGGTAGTTTGTAGGGCTGCTCTTAAACTGAGAAAAGTGTATTGAATCACTTTCTTGAGCATCACTTTCCCCTCATGGTGGGAGGGAGAACACACAGTGGAGGAGTGAAGGGAGGATGAGCAGAAGATGCCACTGTGCTACTCTTGTGCCTCTATTACTGTCAGTAGTGGTGTTCTCCGAGCAGCAAGGTTTGTTCCTCAGAGCTAGCTCATCACCAGCAAAGACCCTTCCTCAGCCGTGGGACTTACATGCTTACTGGTTACTATTCTTAAATCCCTTGCTGAAGACCAGGGCAGGTATTACTAATGTCTCACACCACACCAGCCAAGTCATTAATTTTCTAATTAACAGCAGTTCTTACAAAAAGAGACTAAACTGCATTCCTCTAAACATAAATCTACTGCAGTGGCACTAAATTGGGTAGGAGCGAGTGAAACAGCCCAAATGAAGCTCATACCTTGCTAACAGGCCAGTTAGATAGATAGGCCATAACTTCTGAACAGCCTGGAACAAATCTGTAGCATATATAGTTTCCAAAGTGCCTACATTATCTATTGCTTAATCAGTAGTTGTGTAAGAAATCACTGTGGTTATTGGAGCATAGGAAACAGCTTTACTGCTTCCATTAAGAGGTACCATTATGCTATAGCAACACATTATCTTCATAAGTCATTTGTACTGGGAATATATTTGTCAGGTTTCAAACAGATTGTGTAATTATCACATAATTTTATTTCAAGGGTTCATAACAGGGAATTAGATATGACATTTGGTAATATAAACAGTGCACTTGACTCGCATAGCAGTTAGCCATAAATGTTTAAAGAACTTGGCTCTAAAGGATTTTTATACTGCTGTTTGACAGCAGGTTCTCAGAATTCATATTATACATGTAACATATATAAGAGCAGCTTGTGAGTCATTGGATCAGTGATGATATGTGCTGAGTGTTGTAAAGTGCTTTGCAGTGGCAGAGACAGAGATGCCAGTGCGGTGTCCACAATGCTCCTGGTGGAAAAAGCTAAAAGGAAAAAAAAAAGAAACCTAAGAAAGATTAGAACTCTCAAACTTCTACATTTGTTACCGCTTAAATGTGGAAGATTCAGAAATGTGAGAGGTAATGGACCAGTAGTATAGTGGTGGTGTTAATGAAGTCTGTCAGTGTGTTAATATTACTTTGCCCATTAGACCTGTTTTGCAGAAATAGAGTGGTATAGCAAAAGAATGAACCAGTGGTTTGTCATGTCTGGCTGTGTCACATCCTGCTGAAAATGAACGGTGTCGAGAATCTTGTTTTCCTGGGAGTATTAGGGGGTTTCATTCACTGTACCCTCCGTATCTAGGAGCTCTAGTATGGCATACAGGGCCTGTCATTGCACTTATTTGCTGAAGTGTTGCAGAGCATCCTTTAGCAAGTTGCTTGATTTCATTATTACTGAATTTATTCTTCTGTAAAATGTGAAATACTTTCCTCCTGTGGGTGCCCAGGGAAGCTAAGCTGAGTGAAGTCTTCGGATAACTACGGTGTAAATGCAGGCTCCTTTTCACAGTGCAACTAGGCTATATGGCAAGTTGACAAAGGGAAAAGTTATGTCTGGAAACAGTAAGCTCTCACCTCAGCTCCCAGGCCAATGATAAAGCTGGATATCCACGCTCCTTACCTAGCACATCCTGCTTTCTGATTATTGTATTACATTGCAAAGTCTGAATGTATTTTATTTCCAAGCTAACAGGTTCCCCATCCTATTCTCCTGGCAGCCCTTTAGATCTGCAAATTACAACCAGGGAACTGTTAGCTCTAAAGTTTAGATATTTATTTATTTATTTTCTGACATGAGATGCTGATGTGGTTATTTTTTAAATAATCCTCAAGTAGAGATTGGATGTCAAAAATGGACATCTGTTGTTGGACTGCACCCACTGGAGTGACAGCAGGGTGTAAATAAAAGCAACCATTACTAAGCCTTTTTCTAGATAAATTTTGCTTGTAAATCCTGGCCTGTACTGCTTTTGGACCGTGTGTTCCTGCATTATGTGGTAAGGGCTGAATGTTTCATACTTCTCTGCATTTACATGTTAAATAGCACTGACTTCAGCTATTGCTATAGCTCTGAGTAATACAACTTTAACAGAAAAACTTTTCTTCCTTTACATTTAGGTAGATGTTTTAATACTTTAAATTATAACAAAAGTACATTGTGTATCTGAATATTTCAAACACAGACTTTTGAGGAGAGGATGATCTTGCAGTTGTATTCTGGACAACTTGCTTAGTCCTACCTGACCTTACCTGGTCTTAAGTTGTGGGACAGGATTGGTCTCCTGCCACATATTGCAATTGGCACAGTGAAGCATAGTATACATAACTGAAGCATAATAGTACCATTTTGATGTAAATAAACGATAAAACATCTTTGTTTTAAGCAGGTGCACACTTCCACATAGTGTTCTTCACTGCTCATGTTGTGAGTAGACTATAAGATGAGGGCAGCTCTCAAAGGGGTAGTTGTGGATGGTTTCTACAGGCTAGCCATGTGTGCAGACACAGCCCATAGTGTACATCCAGATACACACCAGAGCCAGGCAGTGGCACTTGGGCTCACATGCAGTTTGATACTTTAGGCTTTATCCCCATGGACGAGGCTGTGCTGCTTTGGGTTCAGCAGGCTGGTGGCAGTGCAGTCCCCTAGTGGGTGATCCCAGTTTGGCCCTGGTTACATCCAGGTGGCACCTGCTCCAGTGCTCCCAGCTGTGCTCTCCTGCTGGTAGCACTGAGGAGAGCTGGCCTCATCTCTCTGTGCTTCGGATTATCTCGGGGTTAACTGGATCCTCGTGGCCACAAGTGTGGCTGGAGGGAGGGTGCTTGCTGCTGTCACCCTGTGCCCAGCTCTGTCTTGAAGTCTGTGATTTCTTGGCTGTGGGGCACCAAGTGCAGAGTTTTGACAACTCTGAGCTGATTTGAGTGAGTTTACTGTTTTGTGCTATACCTATACTCTGAGGCTTTCCGTTTCCTGCGATATTGTAGTCCCCCCTTGCTCTGCATAAAATTAGCAATGGAATTCAACGGTTCAAGAAAACCTGGGACTTGCACACGTGTCTCACTGCCACTTACTTTCAGCGTTATTTGTGCAGCTTTTGTTATTTCAGAAATGCAGATCATAGCTGGCTGCTGCCGAGGCTTTTTCTAGTTCATTGTTTACCCAAGGCAATTTGTTTTTACTTCTGTCACTGTCAATTACAGCAAAATCCATTATCCTCACGATTAACAAGTGGATTTTATTTCCATCTAAAGGCTGTGGCAAGAAACTGGGGAGCTTAGCAAATTGTGTTGATTACAGGAGTGACACATGGGTGATGTCCTTGACACCAACATGCAAATGGTGATACTGCCAAACTCTTTATGTCTGATTAATTGAGCAAAGGCCTTTTGAGAAACAGTATATCCTGAAGGCACTACGACTTGCATCTTTAATATATTGTTCCAGTCACCTCTGGAAAGATGTTTGGAATTTTATTTTTAAAAAGGCAAGTAGTAGACAACTTGATGGCAGAAGTTTTAAGTGGAATTGCTGCAGGCTGATGAGAAAAAAAGCTATTGCTGCATAACTGATCTATTTTTCAAAATTGTATTGCATTTAATTTTATACAAAATAACACAATAGCTGGTAGCCCTCTGTCTTCCAGCAATAACTGGGGGCCAAAAGCAACTCAGGAAACCAAGCTTTTAAAAGGAATGAATTTAAAATAAATTTGAGAATCGTAATTAAGGAATACAATGAATAAAACTATGGTAATAAAAATGCATGGTAACATACTTACAAACAAGACCACATGCAGTATCTGTCCTGGGAATCTAAACCATGAGGAAACACTAGTGGTTGGCCAGCCTGATAGAGATAAATCTTACCCAGTCTCATGGAGAATCTTTATTTATTGCACTCTGGGTGAACAGGAGTTTGGGGTAAGGGAAAAGGCTTGCAACGCTGAACTGTCCCTTTGTTCTTTAACCAGTGAGGTGGCACTCTGGTTACACAACCAGTTATGCATAAGGCAGATCCACCTGATCCTGTCCCTGTTTCCAGATATGCCAGCTTTTGTTTTAGACTGCCCTTGTCACCCTCAAAATATCCAAATTGTGCTGATCCCACCCCTCAATGAAACCAGCTTGGTCAGGTGTGAGATGCTCACGCTGTCTGAAGCTGCTTGACTGTGAAAGGGGCTTTTGCCCAGCATCTTCCTCTTCTGCTAAAGGCTTTACATTTGAGTCGTGTTCTATAAACCTCAGTAAGGCCTTCTGAACAGTGTACAGAAGCCCACTTGCACTACCGCATCCCCACTGGCCTTTCCTTACACTTCCTGCTTGCTTGCCATGGTTTGGCTCTCTGTTTGCACAGCACCCAGCACAAGGGGCCCAGACTCAGAGTTGGCCACTGCTGAGAGGTTCTCGGGTCCTCTGGACAGTTTTAGTCTGAGCAGCACTTTGATTGTGAGGGTGACTGAGAATAACCAATTTTCACGTCAGCCTTGGATACGTTGGGTCACTAGTAGGGATCATATCTCTTCTGTGTGAGATATGCATGGAATTACAACACCCCACACTCTGCAGCACTTCTTCTCTTGCATTACTTTCAGGTATTTAGCAAACCAAGGGTAGGATTTGGTGGTGTGTAGGAGGCAAAGTACAGAAGGTGAAGCCCAGGGAGAGAAGGATTAAAATGGCTTTAACTGCTCTGCCACCCTCTGATTATTCACTGCCCTGGAGCTCTGTGACTTGGGCTGCTGCTGCCCACCAGTAGCAGAGCCTTGTGAAGATGCTCAACCCCAAAGTCAGGTTTCCAGCAATTGCATTCCCAGCACATCCCTGGGTTGTGGTTTGAAAGAGAATGGCCTGTGAAGAGCCTCTGCAGGGCTTGTGTTAGGGCTCTTCTGTACAATCCAGCACTTTTAAGTGTTGTTCAGAGACCGCTTGAGCGTGGCAAAGATCTTGCCCTTTTAAGTGTACACAGTGCATAAATAATGTATGTCCCTGCACAGCAGCGTCTGGCAAAAATGTTTGCAGGCCATCAGGAGCTCAAGGGTATTGGTGTGAAAGACACAACCCTAAACATCTAATTGTAGTGTTTTGCTTTAGGTTTTGCTTATTTTGATGTGCATTGAGGGTGAAGAACCTTAACTTCTGCATTATTTTGGCCTTGTCAGACAGGATCAACATTTTATACATTTACGTGGACTATTTTTTTAAAGATCCAACACCATGTGTGTCTTGGAAAAACCTCAGAAAACCAATATAGAGCAGATCTTTAAAAATTCTTCCCTAATCCTACCCCACATCAGATAACTCACTACAAATATACGCACCAAAATAATCCCCAGAACTTCTGTTCAGTTTCCCACCACTATAGTCTGCTTTAGGGCAGTGGTGTAAAGCTACATTTCACAAGAGTGTCTTGAGGATTTTTTTTTTTCTGTGGTTCATAGTGGACTGGGTAGATAGAGTTCTTGGCCTTTGGAATTCCTAAAGGAAAATGTTTGGCTTTTTTTTCGTACTGACAACGCTCATCTCATGAGCTGGACTGCAGCTCCAGCAGTTACGTTACTAGGGTAATTCAGGGCCTTGTCTGATAAAACAAACATCTCTGAGTAATTCGGGAACTTGAAGGAAGCAGATTTGTACTGCTTACCACATGGGCTACCAAGTTCTTCAGGATCACTCCTAAAGCACTTAACATAGGCTGGTTTTAAGATGCTGGAGGCCCAGGTCTTTATTACTTGGCCCTCTTTGCGAGAAGACATGCCAAGCCTTCAGGTGACCTTAGCTGATAATAGGTTGCCTTGGCTGTGGGAGCCTCTTGGTATTTCAGCAGCCACTGAGAGCATATCAGAAGCCCAGGAGGGCTTTAATTAGTCCCTTAGATACAGGCAGTGTCTGATATTCCTTTATTACCAGGATAAGGTCATCTAGCAGCCTGTCTGTGCCATAGAAAAGCTATTAACAGGATGAGCAAGGGTGCGGGAAGCACTGGGCCTCATTACAACCTTTACAATATTCTTAATCAAAACCAGAGTATACTCAGCCTAATCTTAACTCATATTTACTTTGGTGCTTTCATTTAGAAGGATAATGAAAGAGATGTGCAGGAATATTTAGTTTGCAGAGAGGAGTAATTGGTGTTATAACAGCAATGACAGCATGGGAGAATAGCAAGGGAATGAGAGCGACACGCTGTGAGTGGCAGACGATGCTCCAGAGGAACAAGGTTTTCTGGTCTCTGACTGGGGGTGAAGGCTTGAGCCTAAATTTGCTGAGCATCCAAACTACTCTCAGCAAGTGCTGGAAGAAAGAAAACTTGAGGTTGTGATTGTACCTGTGCCTGTCCAGCCTGAGGTGATCGCTGGGCTGTAATGTGTGGGTAGAGAGCAAGGTCTGGTGTCCCTGCTCCCTGTCCTCCACTCTCCCAACAGCAGAGATGTAAAATCACATCTTCTCTCTCAGCCTGCTTCTCAAAGCAAGTGAAGGTATTGTGAGTAAGCCCCCGTGAAGACTCTGTCAACAAACTAAATCCCCTTCCTCTGGGGAAAATCCAGTACAAAACGAATGGTACTAAGTAATTCCTGCCAGAGACAATTTGTCCCTGGTAAATCACAAAGCTAATGTTGAAGAACAAGTTTTTTTCAGGCTGTACTGACACTCTCATTGTTCTTTGACAAGATATTTTGTACATAATTACCAAGTATCATCTACCCCATTACTCCCATTTGTGTTTAAAGACACAAATTGGACCCAGGGCTTACTCATGGCCTTGGGACATGAGCTTTCTGTTAAAATGAGCATTTTTATTCTGATTTCTTTGTGTCCTGGTGATGGACAAGATTCTATGGAGTGGGAAATTGGAGGAATAGTTTCTCCCACTTCTTGCTGTACCTTCACCAGAGCACATGAAGTTCTGTCAGAAACCGAGGAGGGTTTCACAGAAGCACCTTGTAACTCAATAAAAGCTACTGCAATGCTTTGGTCTAGATACCTCCCACAGGACTTCAGGCATTGAATGTAAATGTTCATACCCTCAAATATCTATGGGCAATGACTCTCCCACTGCACACCAGAGGGAGGAGAGGTTGCGGTGATTACACTGGCATTGTTGGGGGTCTTAATTGGCTCTCTAATATTACATCAGCCTCTTCCCCAGTAACAAGCAATCTTCTCAGGTGCAGGGTTTTAAAGGCAGTAATTGATACCAAAGCCATCCGTATTATTGTTGCTACTTTGGAAGGTAATACTGCTTTGCCACTGCCTCTGGGAAACCTAAATGGGTTTATTCTAATTGCTAATTCTGAACACTGATGGATTTTTTTTTTCCAACAATTTAGAGAGAAAAGTGTTTCACAAACTTTCAGACTCTTTCTTTAAACTAGAGATTAATTTTTGCACATGGATTTAAATTAAGATAACGAATGAGGTATGACTTGGTCATTCTAATTTTTTTGTTCTAAGGGATTTTTTGAGTTAGCTGGAGGTATTTTAGCTATAAACTAGCCTGCAATATTTGCTGTCACTGTAAAAGCATTATTTAATGATTTCTGTATGCAACAATTGGAGAGAAAAGCACATGCTTTGTAATATACTAAGCATATTTCAGTTTTTATACTACATGTTAAAGCAGGGAAAACAAAAATAAAGCATCCTAATTCACTGTTGGAGTGATCAGTGCTAAACATGTTAGAAATCTGATCTCAGTTTTAAAGTCAGGTCTTAAGCTCCCCTAGTTTGCATACCCAATATCACATGTCTTATATTTTAATATACCGACCTGCTGTGTATGCAACAGCTGTTTCCAAATCCCCCAAAAAAGAATCCCTGCCCTTGCTGAGGCTCTGCCCTGACATCATGGGTGTATTTTCTTTCTTTTACATAGTAATATGTATTTAGAAGCAATTGTTTTAGTGAAGGTAGAAGAATATTGTTCTAATCTGTTTATGGAAAGAAACCGTATCAATAGAAGTATGTCAAATATTGCTTATAGCTACATTCACTACTAAAAAAAGCTTTTAAATGTATAGGCTTTTATAAGAATCAGCTTAAGCTGAATTTCCATTCTTCTAATGGAGTCCTGGTGGATGGCAATAAACACTGTCAAGATCTATTCGTGTAGCAAAATCATACCAAGCGCACCTATTTGGAAAGTTTTTGGTGGTGTGTTTCTTTTTTTGAATTTGTTGTAAATGAAATATTTCACAGAAATATGTTGAGCTGGCTTCATCTTTCAGAGCAGCACAGGCTTTGTTGGAAACCCACCCAGCATCCTGCCAGCAGACACAGCAGGCTCCTGCTCTGAGCCAGGACCTGCCGACTGCAAGGAAAGGAGCTGGCCTGGGCTACACAGGGTGCTCTTGGGAAGGTATTTGGGAAAAGATTCTCTTTGAGAAATGTCATTTTCTTTCCGGAAATGCTAAAATATCACAGAACTGAGAGGTTTGATTTTTTTTTGGTTTGTTTTATCTTCATTTTGTTTTCTAGACAGTTCTAATACAGAGCTCCTCAGAGAAAAGATTTGGGGATTAATCTGACTTGTTTGTCCTCACCCACGCAGCAGATGACCAGAGAGGCAGTCTCTGGATGTAGCTATTCTCACATTGGCTTCAGTTTTGCTCTGCCCATACTATGGGGCAGTATTTACTACTGCTGGAAATCAAGCCCTTACACTAACACTGGGAGGGGAAGAAACATAATTATGAGATTCAGATGAATTGTGCCAAAGAACTTACGGAAATACTCCTTAGATTTGGCAATGAATAGGTTTGTCAATGGTTGCATAACTTTAGAATTTTCTAAAATCATCCATAACATCAATTTATTGGCACAATGATGTTGAACAGCATTTTTGGGTTTCAAAGTTGTATGTTTGACTCTGGCAAAGTGCCACCAAAAATGCATGTTTGCAGTTGAAGAGAAAACAGTATATTTATCCAGTCAATTGTTTCATCTGAGTAGTGTTAATCAAGTCAGCAAGGGTGAACTAGCAAGATGTGGTTAAAAGGCTATAAAGTTTCATTTAGAATAAAATGGAACCAGCAAATACATTAAAAGAAATACTGAGGCTTAATTTGGCAAATAGCTTGCAGCAAACAATTAATGTCTTACGGTTACATTTATTTTTCTCTTTCTAGAATAGCATCTCTCAAAACATGATTGTACAATCCTTGTCTCTGTCAGCTTACTGAATTAAGCTGTATTTCAGCAAATAAGTGCTGTGTTATCACTGCTTTCTGCTTGGTAGCTGCTCACAGACATGCAGGGGGGCAGGTTTGGTTCTCACCAGCTCGTGGTTGTCATCTGTCAGTTTACTGTATGTGTTGGTGACACAGCACATCTGATGCCACCTCATGCCAGTAACACAAGAATATCAAACAATACAAAAAGCCACTCGGAGAATGACAGTTTGGCCCAGCAACAAGCCATTACCTTGGCTTATCCAGTTAGCCATGTTTTCCCATTTTTCTATGTTGCAGAGAAGAAGGAAAAGGCAGCTCTACAGCAATAATCATGCTGGAGGAGACTGCTGCCTGCCTGATCCCCACAGCACATCTCAGCCTCAGACATGCTGTGAAACAGCAAAATTCAGTCTTGCCTCCTCTTCCCTTTGAAACTGCTGAAACTGGAACGTTAGCAAAAATTAGAGAGAAATAAGGGATTCAATTCAAGCTTTTTAAATGCAGGGAGACGTTCAGAAACCACTCGCTACCTCCCAAGATTTTATGATTAGATGCTTGTAGGAATGGGGCCACGTGAAACCTTCAGAAACTTACAGTGAGCGGAGCTGTGCCTTCAGGAGCCTTAGAAACCCCTTGCTTCTATGTTTCAAGTTATGTCCCTCAACTGTCTGGGTGCAATATGTGAACTATAAACTGGTGCCAACCTTGTGTAGATCTGGGACGTGCGATGTGATGTGTGATTGGTGTGTGCACAGCTGCCGTGGCATTGCTCAGTGAGTCAAACTCAGGCTGGGGAATATGGTCTCTCTATTCCTAGATTTATCTTTGTCTGTGGCTGACAGTCATGTCCTGCCTAAAACACGGGTCGTGGTCCTATGCCTCGAAGTAATTGTCCAAAAGTTTTCTAGGAGCGTTCAGCTGAGGGTTGTACATGAAAGCAAAGGCTTTCAGGGAACATTTGTATCACTGGGGCTTTCCTTCTGGCAAAGGAGGTCATTTGCTTTGTGGCTTGCTTTCTGTATCCAGGAATATCACAGCTTTATAAAAGCTGGAGGAGCCCCTCCTGTACTCCTCTGCAGACTGACCCCCCTGCGAGCAGCTGCGTTGCTGAACACCTCAATTTGAGAACAGTGGCTTTTTTTGATAAACTTTTCTTGTATTACCTGGCAAAACACGTACAGTAATAAGAGGTGAGTGAGATGTACTCTTTACTCCTGCAGTGAAACCAGCTGGTTAAAGATTTAAGAAAATGAGTTGTGTTCTGTGTCTTAATCCTTGTTATTACTGTGTAAATGACTCTGTCCAATTAAACTGTAATGTGTTGACTTTATTATGTGATGGCAGATTGTGCTCTAACAACCATTGTAGCTCACTGGAAAGTAGGTGTGCTCAAAGCATGGTAATGCTTTGCTCAAACCAATGGTGCAAGTACAATTCCCTTTTCACTGTGCATGTTATGGGGAAAATCTGAAAAGCCTCTTCCTGTTGTCCTGCCTGTGCTCACCCTGCTGTCAGTAGGAGCTTTGCCGTTGGCTTTAAAGGGAGCAGGAGGCGGTCAGCAGGAAACGCTTCTCTGAAGTGGCACTCTGTGTGACACCAAGGGGCACTTTGGGAAAGGACAGTTTTACTGCCAAGGCCTTGGATGGGGCTTGAGAAGCTGGCTCTGGCTCCTGCTCTGGGAGAGACTTCCCTTCTGGACCTTGCTTGGAGATTAAATTCTCTGTCAAGTGGAGTTAAGGCTTTTTCCTCTCATTTGTTTCTCTGTTTAGAGCCATGATCTGAAGTGGTCTTACTGTGTCTATATGAGCTGCTTGATCTGTTTTCCCAGGTGTGATGAGGCTTGTTTGTAACATATATTGCTCTTAAGTCCTACTAATCAAAGCATCTTCAGAAATTTCTAGAGCTGAAGTTATCCAGATATTAGCCTATGTCCCCATGGTGTGTGTTAAAACTTGAAGAGTCATGAAAGCTATTCATAAAGAGTATCTTGTGCTCAGATAATGTATAAAGGTGTTGCATCCTGAATTTAACAACCTGCACTGTACATAATCAGATAACGAAGCTGCAACTGCAATTCATAAAAGTGAGTACTTGAAAGGAACTAATTTCTACAGTTGTCCACACAAATTAATTATGGTCTGCTCCAAATCTCTGCAGCTCTCAGTGGAATCAGATCAAACTTCTACAGATGCCAAGATTGTTTCCAGCTACTTGAATGATGCTGCAAATATTTTCCAAATTCATTGGATATTTACATGAATTTGGAAGAGGATATCTTCAAAAGAACAGTTTCAAAGCTGGCTTTTCCCCTTTTTCTCGCTAATCAATACACAAGCTTGTTCCCAAATCAGACTTAAAACCCCAGCAGAAGTTCAAAAGGAGTAGTTGTGGCGCGTGGAAGAAGGGCTCATCCCTGTGAGAGGCTGAGAGGCTTTGATAGGGACTGTGGGAACACTGCTGCAAAATACAACTCTTTCTTAGGTTTGTGGCTCTCTGCTACAGAAAGTCTTGTCGGAGCAAAGTGTTTCTGTGGACTGTGTGGGCCAGTCAACAAGCCTGTGTGTGCTGGCGGCCGAGTGAGATGCTGGTTTAGCTCAAAGCCCTGTTTGCTGCGGGTGTGAGTCAGCCTGGAATGAGATAGGGCTGCAGGTGACAGTGAAGCCAGGGTCATCACGCAGGACCACGAACGATCGTTCTCTCTGTACCTCTGCCTGGCTGTTTTTCACTAAGGTCTTTAGAAATCTAGACCACTATCTTCAAATGGGGCTGGTGAAGACAAACATTTAGCTTCCATTTGATTTTTAGACTTGGTGTGGACTGATTTATGTATGGTTTCTTATGTATGGAAGAAAGCTCTTGAGAAGTCCTCTCAGTGTTACAACCGATATTCACTAAGCTGGACAAATCTGGAAATCTAGTTTTTAATGGAAGTTCATGCCACAATTTTCTGTAAAGTTTGGGATTTTTTTTCTTAATCAAGTGTTGTATTTGAAAAAGTCCTAAGTGGTTTAGTTAAGCAAACTTTCATTATTTTACCTACTGTAATATTTGAATAGGAGTTGTAAGGCATTACTTATGCATGACTTTGTTTTAAATATATGACCAGCAACTTATTAATATTTCTGAGTTCAAATGTCCTTAATCACTTGTGTTGCATTATGAATCACCCTGTTCTTTCCTGTAAGTTTCCATGGCAGAGAGAGATGCTCAGGGACTACTAATGGTGCTAAGAAATGCAGAAAATCAGAGTATGGAGCAGTTCTTCAAATTTTGCACCTATTCAAATGAAATATACCCTATTCCTTTCAGGTCATTAGTTTAAAAGGTCCTTAAGTTAGGATAACTGTGTTAGTCAAGAGGAGGCTGTATTAAGCAACTTGAAAATTGAATTTGTTATCAGTTTTATGAAGATTGCTTCAAGGGTGTGGAATTTTTAATAACTTTCTTTTATGTTGAACTGCCTGCTGCAGCCTTCTTGGGGAAACAGAAGCAACTGAAGATGAAATGAATGCTAACATGTCTGCTTCCCAGCTTTACTTTAGCAATTTTATAACTGGCAAGAAGCACAAAATCCCTTTTCTGCTGTAAATCAGCATCTTTGAAAAAAGCCCTGGGACGGTACAATGGGTTACAGTTACTCTGTACTGTGCAAATGGAAAACAGAACACTAAGTTAATTGAAAGAGCAATCACACTGTATTTCTGAAAAGTCAAGATAAAATCATTTTTCATAATGAAAGAGGAAATAAGGAACGTTTCTGGCATTCGACACAGTCAAGCTTTTATCTAGGTTTCTACTGACATTAATCTTTGCACGCAGGCTACCAAGGTTGAAATGTCTATCACAGCTTACCCACAGCCCTGCATTTCCCACAGTGGGAGGTTTCCGAGCTGGAAAGGGGCTTTGCTGGGAGGGAGCATGAAGAAGCAGCTAAGAAAAGCAGCAGTTTTGCTCCTCTGCCCAGGCTGATGCAGATGCAATAGTGGGAATCGCTGGGCCTGCTCTGCAGTGCTCAGCACCAGGTATAGGAAAGGGTCTGCTGCCCAAGGTACCTTGGAGCCAGCACTGAAACCTGTGGGCCATGGGCTTGGAGCATGATAAATGCCTGTGAAGGAAGCATTTCACCTGGTATTATTTCTTACATTATAGAATTATTGTTTTTCCCTGTTTCTTCCAAAATAAATTGTTGGGTTTCAGTTATTGTCAATTTTCTGCTTAATTCTTCCACTGCTTTTCCTTTTTGTGCATGTTGGTTTCCTTCCATGAGGCCTTAGCTTGGGCAAAGTCTTAGAAATCAGTGCTCAAGGAGCTACTGTTCCCCTCTGTGCTGGCTTCATAGCATTAGTCTGAGAACTGACACTGAGGAGTTTGTAGGGGTAATAGAGCAGAATATTTAATGGTTACAGACCTATTGCTGGTGCATTTTGAAATATTCCTGCTTTAAACCCATCATATTAAGGGCTTTGAATAGCAAAGTAGGGCAGGATTCATATACAATTTAGGAAGTAGTGATGCTGAATGTTTTCTTGGACTCAGAACAAAGCAAGCTCTCTTCCTTTCATGGTTGGCTCTCGCTGATTCTTCACTCTTGACACAACGTCAGACTCACTCTGAGAATGCTAAATACAGCTCAGACAAACGCTGTTTCTCAATTCTGACAGCTTTCTATATGAAGCACTTCTGTGTTATATACAGGCTTGTGATGCCTGGCATATCTGAAGTGCATGCAGAGTTTTCAGAGTTTGCTTAATTAAATGTGGTATGAATGTTGAGAGAGAATCCAGGCAGAAATAAAACTCACATTACCTTTAAAAAAAGAAAATAGAAACAAAGAAAGAAGCAAACAAACCAAAAAAAAAAACCAAGCAAAGAAAAAAACCCTCACAAAACAAACAAACCAACAAAACAAACAAACAGAAACCAATAACCCTCCCCCAATATATATCATATGAGAGTACCCAAGGAGTTGAAAATCTTTGCTTAGTAGATACATCTGTTAAAATTTTCAAGGTCATTTCTGGAATTTGAACATTTTAACCACTGTGCAAGTAGATGTCACTGCAAATCTAAACCCTCCACCCAGCTTTGAGAATCTCATCCCTTTGATTGTCACAGAGGAGTCTCTCACAGAAGAGAGGTGACTAAAAATGTTGGTTTGTTTTTTTTTTCCTCTTTTGATGTTTAAATAATGAAATAGTTGTGTTTGCTCCTGAAATTTGATAAACATATCTTATTAGGTTTCTTAATGAAAATACAATTTTGGGGAAATCTTCATATATTTATGGGAGAACTGCTCTCAGCTCCAGGCAATAATGTACTCAGACTCATTTCTCTAGGTAGAGAGCAGGCTTCTTTGCTCTGTTTGTGGCACCACACATCAGAGCAGGAACTTATGCCTGCCAGCTGCACCTCCTGCCATTTCAGTCTGGGAGTTTTGTCAGTACAAAACGTGCACGTATTTAAAAGAAGTTCTATGTCATGGCCTTACAGGTGGGCATACATGCCATAGGACACATGTATTTATATATTTGTATACCAGTCTAGGTGTACAGCACTAAACTGGGGCTTTGGAAGCACAAAACTTTCTAAGTATAGTTACAGAGAAATAGTCTTGATGCAGAGTTATTCTGTTTCCAATAAGGAAATCCCTCTGAAGTGCCAGAATAGCATGCAGGTTTATACTGGCCCACTTTAGTACTATGCATAATTCATATATATGTGTATGTATGTACACAGTGTCCTGGTTTGATTTAGTTTTACCCCCTCTCCATGCCAATTTAGCTAGGCCTTTCCACTCTAAGGTTGGCAAGCAGAAAAAAAAGAAGTTAGAAGTCAGCACTCTAGTTACTATCAGAGAGAAAAAAGATGGAAATACTGAAGTTCTTGTGAGAAATGTGCACTTGGAAGGTTTTCACTTACTGTTTAAGTTTCGAAGGATTTAGAAAACAACATGAGAAACATAATTCTTAGTGAATCAAGACTTGAAATTTTAGCATCTCTTTCATACTGTTGAGTGAAGAACCCAGATGACATTTGAGTGTTTCTTGCTTGATACACATGCTTAGGATACTAGCTGGGAAGAAAAGACATGGAAAATTTTGGATTAACTGAAGAAAGATGCAATATTAACAAGCCATTGAAAGCTATTATACAGCTTTTCTATCCTCTCCTTGGAGAGGTCCTGCTACTTTTCTAGTTTAAAAAGCATTGAAGACATGAATTTATAGTTCCTTCCTATCCCAAACTAGTTTTTATCTTTAAGCCATTTGACATCAAATCAAAGATTTTGGGGACTACTGAAAATAATTCTGTTGTATACTTTGTAGTTCAGACTTTGATACCTTTTGGTAAGGCTTTGGATTTTTCTTTTCTTCTTGGGCTTCTCAGTCAGAGAAAGAGAAAGCACTGAGAATGTGAAACAGCCTGGAAATGTTTTCTCTTCCATCAAGAAACACAACATGTCCTTTCAAAGCTTAATTGAGCAGCACAAAGCTAATTAGCTGTCCGAAGACATGCCATTTAATTCACAATGCAGCATTAATTTGTTCTACAGACTGAGCTTATCTCATATATAAATGCCTTTGCCCTGTGGCTTTCCAAACAGCTGCAATATACAAAAAAGACTGATAACTCCTGTCATTTAAATGTTACGTGCTTCCTTCATTTGTGCACAAAATACTGAACTGCATATGAATTGTAACTGGAAAGTTTTCATGGTCACAATGGAAAAATAATTTGTATTTTTATTCCCTTCTAGCTGGGAATAATGTTATCACTCCGGGATGCAAAAGCCCTCATTTGATGTTTGCGCTAGATTATCATTTACAACCTGCTAATCTAATGTGTAATTTTGATGGTATGTTGAATAAATAGTTTTAAAGCTTTTCGTGGGTAGTAACTAATTGCCTTATCACTTTATTGTAAAAATCCTAAGTATATTTGTTAAGCTATTACAGCACAGAAGAATTGCTACAGTTAATATGAAAGAAATTTTATGTTGTTAATCTTTGAAGTATATAACATCATTTTCAGAGACTATTAAACAAATTCTCTCCCTTCTCCCTCTTCAGTAAGAAAGTCATGATTTTCTTAGGGTATTTAATGAGTGAGTTCATGAAGTATGACTTCTCATGCCCAAATACTAAAGCTATAATGTTACATGGGGTGTCTTGCTGAACTCATTGTTCTAGCAAAGGTTTGCAATTAATTTCCCTTCCTCTTAGTACCAGTCGATGCCTTTGCTCATTGTACCATTTATGTAAAGTCCCATTAGGAAAGAAGTTTGGAGCCTTTTTCTCTTTGCAGAGCCTAAGTGATATAATTGGTCCTTAAAACACATCTACAATAAGGATTGTTTTTTCCCCTATGTCATGATTTAGGGTTAGGGCAGCCCCTTAGCTGTCTAACTGATGCTCTCTGTTACCCCCACCCCCCCTCCCCAGAGGGGAAGAGAAAGGGAATAAGGGAGAGAGACTGAGCGATTAGAAAAGGAAACTAGAACAGCTTTAATGAAAATAATAAAAATGGAACATATACAAATATATACAAAACCAGTATGGAACCCAACCCCCTGATGGTAATTACATCACTGTCACTACTGATGCTGTGGAGCAGGCACTGGGGGAGTCCCAGACTGGGCCCCGCAGCAGATGGGAGCTGTGTTCAGGAACTGGAT
>WTSP01011095.1:0-15219 GCA_025331215.1 Actenoides lindsayi
CCGCGGAGGAGCTGGCAGGAGGAAGGGGGGGCGGGGCTGGGGGGGGGGGGGCGGGGGAGCCGGGCTGGGGAAAGTGGGGGGCAGGGAGGTGGGGCAGCCTTGCTGCTCTCGGGAAGCTGCGGGGAAGCCCATCGGCCCAGCCACGAGGGGAGGCAGGTTTCCCCAGGTAGGAGGGGGGCACCTCTGCCACATCCCACGGTGCTGGGCGCTGCGCTCTGGGGCTTTCCCGGAGAGCGTGGGAGTGAGCTGGGCTTGGTGCTCCAGGGAGAGGGAGACAGTGGATCTAGGGGCTCTAGAGCAGGGAAAGCATGCAGGGCAGTGCCCTCCCGCTGGGCTCCTTCACCTGATTCTGTCTGTGCCCTGGCAGGAGGAGATGGTGTTTTATTACTACAACAACCACAGCATCCCCGTGGGCCATTTCCAGGACCGGGCACGGTGGCAGGGAGACATATCCCACTGGGACGGCTCTATCCAGCTGCAGGACGTGCAGGTGAACGACAGCGGCACGTACATGTGTGAGATCCGGCTGCTCCAGAGCAGCAGCATCTTCAAGAACCACACAGTGCTGTACGTCAGCCCCACGGAGCAGAGAGGTAGGTGCCCGGGGACTGGTCCCTCTCCCTTTGCTGTGTTTGGCCCCACGCAGTGGGTGCAGAAGCTCCGGGAGACTCTCGGACCTGCAAATGCAGTTAACCTGTAGCAGGGCCGGGGTCCCTGTGCCCATGCCACCCTCCACCTTGGTGTCTCCCCAGCAGGACGAGGCACAGCCGGTGCCCAGGACTCTGTGGCCCCAGGGGACTTCAGGTTGTGGCCGGTGACCTTGGGCTGTTGCTGTGTGGCCGTTGTGCTGGCTTTCCTGGCCGGACTCAGCCTGAGGAGGAGGTACCAACTCTAGCTGTGGGTTTATGGGGCTGAGCAAAGCACCTCCCTGGCCAAGCTCTGCCCTGACCTGCCCCAAGCAGGGCTGGAGCTGCAGGAGCCAGCGGGTCCGTCGCCGCGGGCGGTGCCTGCAGCGGGGTGCACGCTCCTGCTGCCCTCTAGTGTGATGCTGCCATGGCCTGTCCCCCCCTTTGCTCCCAAACCTCCTGGGCTTCTGGCATGCCAGTGGCACAGATGGCCTAGCCCAGGCGCGTGTGAAGGGATCCGTCCCAGTGTCCCAGCAGAGGGAGGGCAGGGACAGGAGGAGTCGGTGATGCTTTTTGCCAGAGATGACACCACTGTTGTCTTCCCTCAAGGTCTGCAGCCAGCATGGCCCTGGAGAGGACTGGAAATGGCAGCAGCAAGAACAGAGCAGAGGTGAGAGCTGAGGCTGAGCTGTGTGTTGGGGGGAACGTGTCCCTGCCCTGCCTGGGACACGGCCACAACCCGCGGGAACTGACGGGCAGGAGAAGAGGCATGAGCAGGATGGGGCACGCAGGGCTGCAGGGCAAGTGCCCAGCACCCGGCTGGTGCACACACCAGCTGCACACTCGCATCCCAGCCACCCCCAGTGAGCATGCAGGAAAGCTGTGGGCTCCTTGCTGTGCGTGGGTGGGTGCGTGGGTGGGTGGTGGCTGGAAGGAGCCCAGGGCCTGCCGTTTCCTTTGGCTGTCAGTCGAGAGGAGGTGCTGACAGAGCCAACGCTCCTGCTGCGGCCAGGTAGCCGAGAGGCTTGGCATGAGGAGGTGGCTCCTGGGCCACTGCCTCCCCCTGAGTCTGAAGCCAGGGTCACCCTGATGCTGGGTGGGTGCTGTCTCGTCCCAGCTAAGGCTGCGTGTCCTCAGGAGGCACCGCTGACCCAGGGAGCAGTGGCGCAGGGCTGGGGACGCTGAGGGAGGGGATGCCACGCTGGGCGAGCTCAAGGTGCTGTCTGCCGAGCGGCCGTGGCTCTGGGTGCTCGTCCTACGAACGGGGTAAGGCAGCCCTCCTGTCTTTGGGGGCTGCTCAGTTCCAAGTGTCCTGACCTCCCTGTCCCTCGTAGGAAGCGCTTTACTCTTCTATCCCAGGAATGGAGGTACCCAAGGCTGAACAGGACGTGGGGAAGAAGAGGAGGGCCGAGGAGACCTACATAACCATGGTGAGGAGGCGAGCAGCTGCAGGGCTGCTGTGAGCCTCTACATCAGCCCCCTTCCCAGGGGATGGCACCCAGGGCCTGACCCCTCGCTCCCCGTGACCGGGCAGCATCCTCCTCTGTCTCCTGCCCCCTCCAGCTGGGCTGTGATGCCTCCAGCCAGACTCAGGCCCTGTCTCTTGCTCTTTGCAGCACCCCTCTCCCTTCCGGGAGAACGGTGTCTATGTGGAGCTGGCCAAGAGGGTGATCCCGGCAGAGTGGATGGCAGCAGGGAAACCAGGTGATGGGCAAAGTGAGGAACCCTTCAGCAGAGCAGAGGTGGCACTTCCCTGAGCTCCAGAGCAGGAGGAGGAGCCGTGCTGGGGGCTGTGAGCAGGTGTGTGCAAGTCCCCTCTGCTCCTTTGGGCCGGCTCTTGGCTGCTGCCAGCCCTTGGTGCCACCTTGCTGTGTGCCAGAGCCACGGCCTGCCCTGGGTGTTTGCTGGGATACAGGTCTCTCTGGCTCCTGGGCTCTGGAGGGGGGCAGGGCTGGGAGAGCCTCCATGCTCTAGCTTTGATCCTGGTCCGTGCCGCTCCAGGTCCGGCGATACCGACCTGCAAGGAGAGCCTGGTGGGGGAGGAAGGGGAGACGCGGCAGGAGCCATGCGGGCATGCCAAGGGTATCTTCTGAATATAATAAAACTCAGGGAGTCTTCCCTGTTCACAGCTTTCTTTTACCTCTTGCTTAAAGGTGTGATGTTCCAGTTTACTAAAAGCTGGCTGACCCGGGGCCTGGGAGCCCCTGTGCCCGCATGCAGCCTCACCCCGTGCCCACGCCTGGCTCTGGGGAGCGCTGAAGCCAAATGGGCCACCAAGGGGGTCCCTTGGCAGCAGGAAGGGGCCCACTGGGGCTGCACTGAGCCCTGCTGGGTGGCCCAGCTCTGCAGGGGATGGGGGGCAGACGGGCAGCCCCGCGGGCAGCGGGGTCCCCACAAGCGTGCCTCCCACGCGCCAGCCGCTCGCTATGGGCGAGCATCTCCCCGCGCACCCCACGCTGGGACCAACGGCCCGGGCTAGAGGAGCCCGGCAGCACCCCCCCTCCCAGGGCAGTGTCTCGGTGCGTGGTGGCTCTTCTGCTGCACTAAATATAGATGTTTGACACCTGCAGGTGCAGGGCTGGGAGCCCGGGACCACCTCCCACCGCCCTGCCTGCCGAGGAGCTGCAGCGCAGGCTGCTCCGGCTGCTGCCGCCTTCGTTTCTCGTTGACACCCTACTCGCTTTTCCTGCAGGCAGCCGAGCGATGGGCTGGCGGGGGAACCGGCAGCAGGGCTGCTTTCGGGGTGCCGGGGGTTACAGGTGACCTCTGCCACCTCTCTGGGGTTGTGCCACCCATTCCAGCAGGGCAGAGCATGCTGTGTGCTCGGGACACCGGGCTGTGCTTGCTGAGTGAGGTGCCTGGGTTCACCCTGGCACTTCTCTGATGCTGTCTCTCCTAGCTGCCCCCTCTCCCCTCCTGGAGCTGGCTGGGGAGCAGAGCACCCCTGTGTCCCTCCTACCTCCCCACTGCCCTGTCCCGTGCACAAGAACAGAGCTGTGCTCTGGCTCCAGGGCACCCCTCGCCTTTCTCCTTGCTGACGGTCCCTCAGCAGACCCCCTGTCCCACAACATGTGAACTAAGTGGTTGGGCAGCAGCTCTCGCTGCTTCGCTGCTCTCCACGAGGTCACACGTTGTCTTCTTCCTGCACTGGTCTCTGCAGCCTGAATCCAGGCTCGGAGTCCACGGCCCAAAGCTTCCTTGACCCATGGGGCAAAGGGGACCAAGAGCTTCTCCAGCCCTGTTACTGCTGGGCAGAGGCTCCCCAGCCCAAGGGCTGGCTGAAGAGAGGGTGCTGCCCTGGGGTAGTGTGCTGCTGGGGAAGGGAAAGGTGCCGGCAGAGCCTGGCACCCCTGGGACGCGAGGGGTCTGCCATCATGTCGTCATGGGAGCAGGGAGGTGTACTGGGAGTGCTTCTACCAGTGTCTCCAGCTGCTGCATGCTGGCCAGGCTACTGTGCAGGCTGCTTGCTTGGGACCTTCTGCCCTGCCCAGGCCTCTCTGCTCTTTGCCTGGATTTGAGGGTGTTTTGGATGTTCCTGGGCCCTCAAGACTGGGAACTGCTGCTGTGACCAGCGTGAGCAGGGCTGGGTCACCAGCTTCCAACCAGGCAGAGGTGACACATCTGCATGCCCCTGCTGAAACCGGGGGGCTGCAGGGACCGTGGGAACCCTCAGGGTCAGGCCTGCACCGCAGGGCCCTGGATGAGACCCTGGGCTGCTGGCCTCCCTGGGAGAAGAGGAGCCCGGAGTGCCGCTTGCTCCAGCAGGAAGTTTGCACGGCCAGAGGGAATCCCAGCAGGAACCAGCTCCTCGGCTGCCAGGGACTCGGCGTGCTGCAGGAGATGCTCTGGGATGCAGCCCACGGCCAGACCACGGAGCGGGCGCGTTCGAGCACCAGCAACGTTCGCCTTCTGTTCAGGGGAAAATTTTTCTGCCCTCCCACTTCTCCTCCTGAAATCCACCAACCAAAGCATTTACTGCTTTTCTCAGCCAGCACCGCTCCAGCCATATTGGGGCTCTGGAAATAAAGCAGCTCTAATGTTATATGTCACCTGCAAATAACCCGGGCGTTCGAAAAAACCAAACCACCACCACCAAAATCCACACCAACACCACGTCCTCTCCATACACAAAAGTCCTTCAAAATGAGCCCGGAAGCCTGGCTCCCGCAGCCCACCTTGTTCCTCACTGGCCTCAGCTTGCTCCTCTCGCTGGGTAAGTGTCCCCTTGACCCCTTGCATGCACACGGCTGCCAGGGGAGAGCACCCAGGCTGGGGAGACATCCCCTCGCTGGCCAGGAGCCCCCTCCCCGCATCCCGGCCCGGAGAAGCCCCTCGTGTCCCCGGGGAGGCAGCGAGCCGGCGAGAGATGCTGTGCCGCAGGGACGGGGACAGAGTCGGTCCGACAGGCGCCCGGCTGCAGCCCCCCGGCTGGGGTGACCTCTGCTGCTAGGGGGGCTGGGGGGGCATGTCGTGACCGTGCCTTCTCCTAAAAAAGCCCTGCGTCCCGCTCGCCGGAGGATTTGTCGGAGCGCGAGGCTGTTTGCGTGCCAGGCGGGGCTGCCGCGGGGAGAGGGAGCGGCGCTGGCTTTGCCTGGCTGGGAAGGCGGTGGCCGGGGGGCTGCGGGTGCCTCCCGGCTGCCCTTCGGTTGGTGGCCGGCTGCAGGGGTGACGGTGCCGCATGGCGCGGGGGGAACTCTGCTCTCTGCCTTGCTGCCCTGCCCCGCAGCCGGCAGCGTGTGTCAGCAGGTTTGGGTCCGGATCGATCGGAAACGGGAACGCATCACCTCTTTGAAGTGCGGTTCACCCTGTTCTGGAGCTCCTGACGGCTGCTTTCGCTTCAGGAGAGAGGAAGGGAAATGGAGGGTAAAGCCCCGGCAAGGTTTGCTGCAGAGGCTGCGCGTGATTTTACTTCCGAGCCGGGGGGCAGCGTGGCAGAGCGGCTGGCAGAGCGGCTGGCAGAGCGGCGGGCAGAGTGTGCAGCGCCGTGGACACAGCCCGCACGGGCGGTCCCAGCGCGTTTGGTGGTCGCCTTCTCCACCTCCGTTGTCCCCCGGCGCTGGGTGCCCGCGGCAGTGGCGGAGGTTGGACCTGCGCTCGTAGGTGCTCCCAAGGCACGTGGCTGTCACGTGCTGGTGGCCTGCGAGGACTCTCTGCCCCGGCTGGGGCTGCCCCATTGCTGCAGAGCTGGGGAGCTCCTGGTGGCATCTCAGCCCTCTGCAGAGCCCTGGGGTGCCCCGAGGACGCAGCACGAAGCCCTGCCACCCAACTGCGGACACGTGGGGTATAGTGCCAGGGCTGCTGGGCAGCATGTAGGGTATAGTGTGAAGGCTGCTGGGCACTCAGGGCCCTGCCTCTGTGCAGGGACCCCTCCAACGAGGCCTTTGGGCTGTGGCTGTGATGGGACCTCCTGGGACAGGCAGGTTCCCAGCCCTATGAGGTTTTCTTGAACACATGTAAGGGGATGGGCTGCTCTGGGCAGCAAGGCTGGCTATGGGCCAGCTCTCCCTGTCCCTGGCTCCAGCACCCGGTTGGGAGCCCTCCCTGTGCCGGGGCTGGGTGGACACCGCAGCGGCTCGGCTGCCAGCATGAGCAGGGAGCTGTCTCCAGGGGCTTGGCCGTAGCTGGAGGGCACCTCTGCCTCTGTACTGCTGGCTTTAGGGTGCTGCTGGTTCGCACCACACAGCGGGACCCGTGGCTCGAAGCTGCCGTATCTGCAACTTGGAAAAGCCTCTTTTCCCTGGCTGCAGAGCCTGGCCCCTTTCCTGCCCTGCTTGCAGATGGAGTGGATTAGCCAGTGGAACAGCCCTGATCTGCATCTAGCTTGGCCACAGGGCTGGACTCAGGAGCACCTCAGGAAGAAGGTTTGAGAGCAAAGAGCAGCAGCCAAAGGGGAGAGGTGAGGTGATCAGAAAAGCACTTGCTGGCAGGGCCTTGGTCCGTGCCCTGGGGGTGCCGCACACCCCCCTTTACAGCCTCGTCCTTCCCAGAGTCCTTCCAGGGCTCTCCGTCCCCGCGCTGCTTGAGGCTCAGCCTCAGAGCTGGCAGCACAGGAGCCTGCCTCTGCTTGCACACCCACCTCTGGGCAGGCTGGGGAGAACGTGCTGGATGCGGGTGCGGGGTTTGGGTGCTGCGAGGACAGCCAGCAGGCTAGGGGAGCTGCAGGGAGCGGAGGAGAGAGCAGGGGACAGCCAGCTCATCCTGCCCGTGCCAGGTGAGCTGTCCCACCCCGTAATGCCCCCCATTTCTCTGTCGCAGCGGGGCCAGGGTGCAGGGCCTGGCCTTGTCCCCCCAGGGGTGACTGAGGTCTTCACCCGGACGTTCCCAGCCAGGGACTCCTTGTGTGAACACCGCTGGGAGGGGGGAGCCCCCGCGTTCCCCCCGCAGCCCCCAGGGGCTGGCCCTGGCAGGTCCCAGTCCTCCCACTGTGGCACGTCCTGCGGGGAGTGAAATGTGATGAGCACAGCCGTAAATTTCTGGGTGGCCATGGCGCTGAGCCCTGCCTGCTGATGCTGCATTCGGCCCTTTGCAGAGCGCTATCGATTCTGCAGCAGAAAAGCCTCGTTTAAGTGGGAAGGAGCGGGGCTTGCCGGGAGCCAGCAGGATTTAGCTGTGGGCACAATTGGGGCTGGCATGGCAGAGTGGGGTCATCAGCCCTTGCAGAGTGGGGCTGGGGGGTGGTGTTCCCCCATTGTCCCCTGTCACTGCTGCACAGGGGAACCTCAGTGCTGGCTGGCCACGGCTTGGATGTGCCTGGAAGACAATCCCAGGCCCCGGGGTGAGCTCAGTGCAGCCTGCCGGCTGCAGGGTGGGATGGGGAGACAGGCTCAGCCAGCAGCACGGCTGCTTGTGCCCCTGTTCTAACTCACCTGCATCTCTGCTCTTGCTCTCTGTGCTTGTGGCAGCACCCACAGCTTTGGGCATGGAGGTCATGGCTCCCGCCACCATCAATGCCTTGAACGGCTCCTCCGTGAAGCTCTCCTGCACCTTCAACTCCTGCTATAAGGTGGAGAACAAGCAGTTCTCCCTCAACTGGACGTACCAGGAGTGCAGTAACTGCTCAGAGGAGCTGGTGAGTCTCACTCGGGCTGGGGATCTGCTGAGAGGTCCTAGGACCCGCTCAAAATGCAGGGGAGGGGGATGCCTGGCTGGGGAATGTGCGCACATGGGGTGCCGAACACTGTCTCACCTCCTCTCCCACGTGGGCTGCCCAGTTCCTGCAGTTCCGCATGAAGATCATGAACAAGCAGCTGGACCGCTTTGGGAACCGGGTGGAGTTCACTGGGAACCCCACCAAATACGATGTGTCCTTCACCCTCAAAAACGTGCAGCTGGAGGATGAGGGCACCTACAACTGCTACGTCCTGAACCCCCCGGACCGGCACCGGGGCCATGCCAGCATCAGCCTGAAGGTTCTCACCAAAGGTAAGTGGCAGCGTGATCCCCTCTGCTGTCGGGCACCCCCGGGTGCTGGCTGGCTTTCCGCCTCTTCGCCCTGTGCTCCACGAGCAGGGTTTGTTCCCCAGCACTGGGAGCAAGCCCTGCCTGGTCCCTGGGGCTCCTGCCACTCACCCTGAGCCCGTGCCCCGTGTCCCCAGAGCCCCCGAAGCACGACTCGACGGTGGCCGTCATCGTGGGCGCCTCTGTAGGTGGCTTCCTGGCCGTGGTGATCCTGGTGCTGATGGTGGTGAAATGCGTGCGCCGGAAAAAGCAGCAGCGGCTGAACACGGACGACCAGAAGACGGAGGAGGAAGGGAAGACAGATGGCGAAGGCAACCCGGATGAGGGCACCAAGTAACACCCCCCCCGCCCGCCCCTCCCTCTTCACCCCTGTACAGCGTGACCCCCTTGATGTGTTTCCCAGAGCAAGGATTTCTGTCTCCCCAGAGCATCCCTCTTTCCATCTAAATACCCAACCCAGCCTGGAGCAGGGCACGGAGAGAAGGTGGTCCCCAGAGCCTGGCCACAGCAGGCAGGGCTGGGGAGGGTGGCTGGCTGTAGCATATCAAGGCTGAGCTGGGACCAGCTTGTCCCAGCTGGGCCGGGCGTCCCTGTGTCCAGGCGTCTGCACCCTGTCCCACCAGAAACAGAGCGCAGGGCCAGCAGCTGCTGGTCCTCAGGGCCACGTCTCGCCCCTGAGGTGCTCCTGCTGGGCACGGGCACTGGTGTACCCATCCCCGAGGGATCCCCCGTAGCTGCCCCTCTCCTCCTTGCGAGTCCCGCGTGCCGGTGCTGAGGGTGCCACGACAAGAAGCTCGTGCTCCTCGGGGACTGTCCCAGCCTGCTCAGAAGCCGATGGCCAGGTAATGGCCACCAGCCCGTGTGCCCTCTCTGAGCTTTGCTGGTTTTTGGAGCTGCTAATGGCTCCTGGTGTGCAATGGATGTACCCTTCTGCCTCTTGGGCTATTTTTGGGCCCGAGCATCTCAGCCAAAGGTGCTGGGCTGATTATTTTTATTTTTTTTAGGGTTTTTTTTGTGCTCATTTCCTTCCTGGGGAGGGTAATTCTAATGGAAAATGTTCTGCTGATGTGCCAAACCAAGGTGGCGGGGTGCGGCTGCTAGACACAAAGAGCTGCTGCGGGGAAGAGGTTTTGGATGCTGGCTGGGGAAGGTCTGGACACAACTCTGGGCCCAGAGGCAGGACAGCTCTGTTACCCTGTGATGCTGAGGCTGCCTCCTCCAGGCTCCCTGCAGAGCTCTTCACAAAGCGTAACTGCCACGGCGACGCACTGCCAGCCTGCCTCCAGCCCAGCTCCAGCATCTGCCCTGCTGCTAGCGGCAAACCCAGTTCATTATGAGCAGTGGCCCAGGCAGGCAGGAGTGAGCTGTGACCACGGCGGGTCCCACCCTGCTGCGGTGCAGGGCGATGTGACGAGCCCAGGGCTTGGGAATCGGTGGTCCTGCCTGCTTTGGGCTGGCTACCTGGCCTTGGGTGAGCCCCTCGCCTTCTGTGCCAGACCTGGCTCGTGAGCTGTGCTGGCTGGAGTGTGCAGGAGCTTGCCCTGGGGCCTCCTAGGGGTCAGAACGGGTAAAAGGAGATGGGGAAGTGTCCCTTGCCCCACCGTGCCCGGGCTTTTCACCTCCCACGGCAGGTGGGACTTGGGGCAGGAGCTGGGCAATGCATGGAGCCCCAGGAGATGCTGCCTCGGCGACAGAGGTCCCCTGTCACCCGTGAGCAGCACTGCTGGGGGAGAAGGGACAGCACCGGGCGATGCCGTCAGGCCCCGGGGATGAAGGGAGGTCCGTGCGCTCCCTGCTCTGCCCCATCCCTTTCTGCCCCGGCCCCACGTGCCCTTTTCCCCCACTCCAGCTCGCTGGGCTCTGCGCTCCCCTTCCCCTCTGCAGCAGGAATGTGCCGTGTCTGCCTGCGGCTTCCCCCTCTCCCCTGGGCTTTCCTGCCCGGGGAGGGCTGGGCTGACGCTGCCCACCCCCGCCCCCCCCACCGATGGCTTTCTCTGTTGGGTGCCCGCGGGCAGGGGCCCCTGAGGCTGCTTCCCCGGCACCCTCCGCTGCTCGAAGCTGGGCCCTCTGCGGCCCCACGCGGGACCGAGCCGGCAACGCTGCGGCCCAAGGCCTCCCGCCGTTGCACGTGTCCGGTCTTGCATCTGCCTTTCATTTCTTTCACGCACTATCCTTGGATTGCAACTTGCCAATGCATCTGTCTGTACAGAACTGTACACAGCAGAGAATCTCTACAAATACATATCTGTGTACACACACGGGAGCCCCTGGTCTCGCTCGTGACTACAGCTTGGGCTTTGCGCCTTCTGACCGCTTTCTTTTGGCAAACTCTCTGCCGAGGGGAGGATGTTTTTATTGCTCTGCGTGCAGCTAAACGAACAAAAGAACAACAAAACACAGACTTTGCACTCCATGCTTTTGTGCTGCTGCCTGCTGGAAGGGACGGTCCCTCATCCCTGCCCTGCCTGTGCATCTGCCCCGGGGAGGAGAAGGCTCCCGTGTGCCCAGAGCTGGGAGCTGTGGCAGCAGCTTTGCTGGGGGTGCCCGGGGCAGCCGGGGGCTGGGCAGAGCCAGGCAGGGCAGTGATGGGAGTGGGAAAGCAGCTGGTGCCAGAGACCGTGGCTGCTCAGGGCACGGCAGGTGAGGCTCAGGGGGCTCCAGCAGAGCCCAGGGCGTGCGCTGGGTGATCAACACCAATAACCAGGCTGCTCTCCTCCTTAGCAATCCAGCAACACCACACGGACACGCCACAGTGGCACAACGGGGCACAGTTAATTGGCACATCCATCAGTTCACCCAGCATGGAGACACGAGGGTGAGGGGAGACGCTCGTGGTTGTGCCTCTCCCACCTGCCCTTCAGTTTGGGCTGCTGAGGACCTGAGCATCCCCAGTCTGCACAGGAGCAGGGTCTGGCCAGCACACCGCACCCATGACTACCTCCTTCCTGGGCTAACGATGCCCAGGTGTCCTACTCACTCCCCAGCAACCCCACCTCACTTAGCCTACTGCTGCTCTAAGCAGCTGGGTGACAGTGAGCAGCAGCAGCCCTGGCCAGTGCCACCTGCCTGGCCCAGGCACTGTGCCCTGCACATCTCGCCATCTGTCTGCAGGGTTAACTCTGCGGAAAACTTCCACCTCCCTGCAGGAAAGGCACCAAAATCACCTCCAGCACACCTTCAGTGCCCTTCTGGGCTGGTGCTGGGGGCCCAGCCCATCCAGGTTGCAATCGGTACCTGACCTGTGGTGGGACACAGCTTCACAGGGGAGAAAGCAGCAGCCTTCTGGAGGAGGGTGCACAGCTCTGTACCCTCCCCCCCCCCAGCTTCAGATGGAGTCAGCCCAATGGAGGGGTGAGTACAGCCCTAGCCACAAGGGAGAGGGGACCCACAGGCTGGCAGCCTGGGGACATCTCTGGGAGAGCTGATGGAAGGCAGGCACGTGGGATCATGGAGCAGAGCCCTGCGGGACACGACAAGGGTGAGTTTCCATCGCTGCAAGAGCGGGAGGGCAGTGACTGCAGCACCAGCAGCACCGGGACTTCGCAGGTTCTCCAGCACCGAGGCCAGTCCATTGTAAAGAGCACAGAGATTTCCTTCCACCAGTTGGGACTAGAGGGGTTGAAGAGCAGGTGGGCAGAGGGCAGGGACCTCTGCTCGGGGCTGTGCAGAGCTGCAGGGGCCAGCTGGGGTGCCCTGGCCGCAGCCCCGAGCCCCTGTCCCAGCGCTGCTGCCGGCAGTCCGACCTCCCCGCTCCTGGGGCTGGGGCAACTGGAAGAGGGGACCGCCTGAGTCAGGGAGCTGTGGGGGTGAAGGGCAGCACCCGAGAGCCCGACCTGGAGCTGGGAAGGGTCCGGTGCAGGTGGCCTCAGGCTGTGCCTGGTCCACAAGAAACTTTCTCCTGGGACACGGGACGGTTGCCTCGTGTTTCTTGCAGATGCCTCTGCAGTGGCTGCCTGGAGCCACTGCTCCCCTTGCCCTGCTTGGATCAAAGGGCTGGTAAAAGGGGCTGAGGAATCTGCCCAGCCCGGGGGGCAGCCAGCTCTGCTGGGGGGCCGAGGAGGCAGCAGAGAGGGGAAGAGGAGGCAGGGAGAGGGGAAAGCGTTTGCTCCGGGGAGAGCTGCAGGCAAGGGAGAGCCGAGAATGACGAAGGCAGCCAAGCACTCACCCGCAGTCTGTGTGCCCGGGACCTCTCGCTCGGCTCTGCTGCCAGCCCGGCGTGCCCGGCCCGGCCAGGACGGTCCTGCAGAGTGTCTGATCGCTGCGGTCGCCTCCCACCCACTGCCAGCTCCCGGGCTGCCGGGCCACTTTGTCTTTTAAAGGTCACAGGCAGAGGACCTTGCAGTAAATTTAAGGTGCTGATGGGAAGCTCTGTTCCAGCGTTGCCACCTCCTCCACCGGCAGGAGGGCTCTGCCTGCTCCTGGTCCCGGAGCCCAGCATCCCCTGCGCTCCGGGAGGTCTCGGAGGGGTTCGGGGCTGTCCTCCCGTTGCTGCTGGGAGTGGGGCCGGGGCTGCACCGGGCAGGGTTCTCCAGGACAGCCGGGGCCAGCGCTGCGCCTGCTGCATTGAGCTGGGAGGCTGCAGCCCGGCTGCTCTGCTCAGCCCTACCCTGCTGGCTCGGTACCCGCGTGGAGGGAAGCAGGAGCCCTCCCCGGAGAGTAGCCTGGCATTTTAACCCTCCCAGCTCCAGTGAGGCGAGGTGAGAGAGATTGGGAGGTACACAGGGACCTGGCAGCCCCTGTGATCCCCTCGGCAGGCTGTGAGCCAGCTGGCAGCACCTCTGAGCCCTTCTTCCTGTCTCCCCCCGGAAGGTGACAGTGTCCGAGAAGAAGGGTGCTCTCCTTCCCTGAAACCAGACACAGCCGCCTTGTGCTGGACTCAGCAAAACAAGTTTCCGCTGAGCCACAGCATTCCCGGGTCCCATGCCGGACAATTCAGCATCGTGCCAAAGTCCCAGGGCCAGCTGCTGTGTGTGCCCTTCTCCGCCACGGCCGAGGCCGGGCCGCGGGAGAGCGGAGCCTTTGCCAGGCCCGTGGCAATGGCAGATGTCTCATGAGATCAGCCAGCCGAGGAGACCGGCCAGAGCTGCCAACCGTGACAGCTCCATCACGCTCCCGTGACAGGCAGCATCCCGCTCTGAGCCCTGGGGCTGCGTGGCCAGGAGGGCAGGGCTGGCCCCAGGTGAGCTGCAGGAGCAGGCAGCGTGGCCTCTGCGGAGATGCTCACCGGGGAGATAGTGACCACGTCCACCTTTACGCACCTTTTTGGAAGCAAATGTGTCAGACACATGAGCATCGTGGGAAGGAGTCCTCCATAGGTAACGCTCTATCCCTGTGGCAGGGTATGGGTGCTACTGGTTCAGGTGCCTGGTGTTGCAGGTCTCTGTGGTCCTGCTTGCTGGATGCTGGAGGGTCCAGCCTCAGCTACCCCCCATGTCAGCACTTGTGACAGTGGCACTGGTTGCTGTCATGCACCCTTGCGGGGACGACAGACACCTCTCTACCCCTTCGGACCTCTGTGCCGAGCTGCTCCTCAGAGGTGTGCCACCCCCCTCACAATTAGCAAGGCTCTAGCAGATGCAGCACTCCCTCCTCCTCTCTCAGCACACCCTTTGCCTGGTTGCCAGCACCCACGGCTCTGCTCCCCAAGCCATATCCATCACCTAGCTGTATCTGTCACCTAGCTGTATCTGTCACCTAGCTGTATCTGTCACAGCCGCCCGCCGAGACAACTTCTGCTGCATCAGCACTGCTTTCCATGCTGCTCCCCCAGCACTGGCTGCCAGCGTTGCCCAGCCCGCTCTGCCTGTACTTTTTCTGTCTCTGTTGCCAGCTCTGCAGCCCATACTCTTCAACCCCCGGGCACTTCTGGCATCCTTTCAGGGTACCCTGGGATGCTCTTGTGCCCTGTAAAGCCTTCTGCTTTCCCTCTTTCACCCTGCTTCATGCTCCTGGCCAGGTGAGGAGGAGAGTGAGCTGCAAAGGGGGCTGGAGCGGGGTTGAAGAGTGTCCTGAAGTGCCCTGGAGCTGGCAGGCTGTGGCACTCTGGACATGAAGGCAGGGTCCTAGGAAGCATTCCTGTGGGTGAGCTGTGCTTGCACCCAAAAAGAAGCGATCCTGTTCAGGGAAGCCATGCAAAGGAGGTACAGCCTCACCCGGCCCCTGGGGTGAGCTTTGCCAGGACGCATGCCTTGTGCCAGCCTGGAGAGTGGTCGGTGCTGCCCCTGCACCGTGAGCATGGCAGCATCTCCTGCCTCTTCCCGCCATGCCTGTTCTTGGCATGAGTCACCTCCAACAAATTGCTGCTCTGCCCAGGGACATGGACATCTAATGGACCCGGGTGCAAAGGTAAAGCTCTATCTTTGCAGACGACATTATCGGAGGCCTCCATTAGGAGTGCCCCTACCACCTCCTTTGGGGATGTGGTCTGCTGAAGGTTCGGTCTAATGCATGTGATGGTGAGGAAAAGGTTGTTGAGATGTGAACTTATGTGCAGCCAATTATCCTGGAACAAGCTCAGAGTGAGAAAAATAAGTTTTCAAAGCGCTCCCTTTGGGGCCAGGTGGATTCCCGCAGCAGCTTAGCCCATCGGTGTCGGGTTCTGTGTCCCCCCAGCTGTAAAAGTGCCTGCCTTGGGGCTGGAATGGTCCGTGTAGTACATGGGGACAAGAAGCATGGAGGGTGGTGGTATCACCCTGCTGACGGGCGCTGGATGACGGCAGAGCCCCAGCGCCGGCCCCTTTTGTTGTTGCCCCAGCAGCAGCTGGGGGAGCCACCAGCCTTAGCGGTGTTTTGCCCCTCTCCGGCACCAGCCCAGCACTCTGGGGCAGCCTCCCCCCGAGCCCACCCTGTGCTGCCCGCTGCTGCTCGCCCCAACGCCCCGCAGAGAGCCACCAGCCGCGGGCACGCCAGTGCTGGGGGGACAGGAGAAGGGGCACCCTCCGGGGCTAGGGGTCTTGGGCTGGCTTAGGACAGGGGGATGTCAGGACAGCGGCCCGGGTGCGGGGGGCACGTGCCGGGGGGAGGATGCGCGGTGCGGGGAGGGGATGCGCGGCGCGGGGAGGGGCGGAGGAGCACGGGGGAGGGCGCAGCGCGGCCCCGCCCGACGCGGCCCCGCCCGGCGCCGCTGGCCCTGGGC